>PVIH01017619.1:0-41200 GCA_004025045.1 Sigmodon hispidus
TCTCTCTCTCTCTCTCTCTCTCTCTCTCTCTCTCTCTCTCTCTCTCTCTCTCTCACACACACACACACACACACACACACACACACCTGTAAAAATCTGAAGTTCTATCATGTTCCCAATAGGTGTTGGTAACTTTGGGGGACACTTAACAGAGTACCCCAGCCACAGAGACTCACAGAGTAAAAGGTGTGTCAAGGACCAGAGACCAGAAACAGATTCTTCTCTCAGAGCGTTCAGAAAAGACCAGTATTAGGGATTGTACTAGTCAGCTGTGACTCAGCTTAGTGTCACCTGAGATAGAAACTTCCTAAATGAGATTGGCCTGTGGGCATCTGGGGGGGGGGTTTGTTGTTATTGTTCATTGATGTGTGAGAACCCAGCCCACTGTGAATGATATTATTTCCTGAGCAGCTGGTCCTTGGCTCTGTAGGAAAGCTAGCTAGCCAGGCAGTGATGATGCATGCCTTTAATCCCAGCACTCAGGAGGCAGAGGCGGGTGGATCTCTATGAATCTGAGGCCAGCCTGGTCTACAAAGCAAATTTTAGCCAGAGAAATTCTGTCTCAAAAAACAGAAAACAAAAAAGAAAGAAAAGAAAGCTAGAGAAAGGGTCAGAAATCAGCTAGAGAGATGACTCAGATATTAAAGTTCCTGTTGCTCTTGAAAAGGACCCAGGTTTGGTTCCCAGCACCCACATAGCAGCTCACAGTTCCAGAGAATCTGACATACCTGACAGCCCCTTCTAGTCTCTGAGGACATGAATACATGTGGTACACTTACATATATTTAGGCAAAGCACTCACACACAAAAGAGAAAAATAAAATATTTTCAAGTAGAAAGCTAGATAAACATAACTGATCAAGAAGCATTTTCTCCATGGCTTCTGCTTCAAGTTCCTGCCTTAACTTGAATCACTAATGGACTGTAGCCTGTTAGCTGAAATCAACTCTTTTCTTCCCCAAGTTGCTTTTGACCAGAGTGTTTTTAGTTTGTTTGCTTGTGTTTGCTTTTTTCTTGCTATTTTGTCTTTCTTTCTTTTTTTAAAAAAACTTTATTTATTTATTTATTCATTCATTCATTCATTTATTTGCCTTGGTGTTTGCCTGGAACTGGAACTACAGACAGTTGTTAGCTGCCATGTAGGTGCTGGGAATCGAACCCGGGTCCTCTGGAAGAGCAGAGGGTGCTCTTAACCGCTGAGCCATCTCTCCAGCCCCCTGCTATTTTGTCTTTCAAGACAGGGTCTCACCATGTAGCCCTGGCTGGGCTAGAAACCACAGAGATCATCTATCTGTAAACATCTGCAGGCTGAGCACTGGGATTAAAGGTGTCCAAGCCCCAGCTTGGTCAGGGTGTTCCCTCACAGCAATGGGATGAAACTAGGTCAGGGAGAACCTAATGCTACTTTGCTTTTATATTTCTCGTCTCTGAGCCACAAGAGAAAATCGCTGCAGTTGAAACAATGCCATTGCCAGATGCGGTGGCTTACATCTGTCCCCATCATGTGGAAAATGAAGGCAAGAAGATTAGGAAAGCAATTCACTTAATATTTATTTTTATTTTATGTGAGTTGGTGTTTTGCCTGCATGCATAACTGGGTAAGGATGTCAGATCTTGGAACTACAAACAGTTGTTAGCTGCCATGTGGATGCTGGAAATAGAACTCAGATCCTCGGGAAGAATAGACAGTGCTCTTAACTGCTGAGCCAGCTCTCCAGCCCCCAAAAGATATATTTTTTAATGTATGTGCATTTGTCTTGGTTGAGTGTGTGTCATGAATATATGAGTGCCCATGGAGGCCAGAGAGGGCTGGAGTTACAGGCAGTTGTGAGCTGTCTCACATGGGCGCTAGAAACCAAATGCCAGTTTGCTGCTAGAATAACAAGCCCTCACTGGCTGAGCCATTTCTCCAACTCCCAGAAAAATTATCCTTTATTTTTGTTTTTATTTTATATATGTGAATATTTTGCCCACACGTATGTCTGCGTATCACATGCGTGTCTGCTGCCCCTGAGGCTAAAAGAGATCATTAGACAGCCTTGAAGTGAGGGTACAAACTGTTGTGCACTGCCACGTGGGTGCTGGGAATCGAACCCGGGTCCTCTGGAAGAGCAGACGGTGCTCTTAACCACTGAGCCATCTCTCTAGCCCTAAAATCAGGAAATTGAGATTGTTCTTGGCTACATAGTCAGTTTGAAGCCAACCTGCCCTACACGAGACTCCATTACACACACACACACACACACACACACACACACACACACACACACTATTTAAAGCAGTCATAAGTATGGACCATGGGAAAAGTTGTAGGAGGAGTAAGAGGCTCATCATGGGAGATTAGATTCAACAGGTTCTCCAAATGTCCAGGGTCAAAGCAGTTAAGGGCAGGTGGCCTTGGCCTTGGCAATGGCTCACTGGTTAAGAGCACCCACACAGCAGCTCTTGGACTCTAACGCCTGTTTCAGGGGCTCCAACACCTTCTACTGGCTTCACTACATGAGTGTGGTGCACAGACATACATGCAGGCAAAAAAAAATTAAGTTAAAAAATTTAAAAGGGCAGATAAACTGGGGGATAAGGTTCTAGAAAAACAGATCATGGGACTAAGCATGGAACCAGGCCTAATCATGTTCCAGGTCACAGCCATTGCATGGAGCCCTGCATACAGTGGGTGTTGGTATACACTGGATAAACAGCCACAGAGCACACGTGCACATGTGTGTGGCATCCCCTAGGACAAGGCCACACATTGTTGTCTATCTTCTCTTCACATGGACTACATCCCTGGAGAGAGCTATATAATTTTTTGGTTGGTTGGTTTTCTTTGGTTTTGAGACAGTGTCAGTCTATAATACATAGCTCAGGTTGATCATGAGCTCATAATCTTCCTGTCTTCCAGATTGGAGTCACTGGCTACTTTGGCCACCAGCAAGTGCATTTCTCATGGCTTTTCATTCTGCTCTTTGGCTTAGATACTAAGCATTTTCCACAAGAGCCCCATCCTTAGGCGCTACTCCTTTGGGACAAGCCTGGGGAATATTCGGCTCTGGTGTAATATACATGTAACCAGAAGGGGGTGCTGAAGAACCACAATTGTATCCAGTAATTTTCAACTAGATTTCTTTTCTTTTTTAAATCGTATATATATGTATGTGTATATGTATATATAATGTATGAGTGTGCTCTGCATGTATACCTGAATTCTGTAAGAAGGTATCAGAGCCAGGTGGTGGTGGCACATGCCTTTAATCCCAGCACTCAGAAGAAAGAGATAGGCTGTGAGTTCAAGGCCAGCCTGGTCTACTATGGAGATAAACTCCAAAGCTACACAGAGAAACCCTGTCTTGAATACATAAATAAATAAATAGGGCATCAGATTCTTAAGAGTGTGCTCTTAACCTCTGAGCTATCTCTCCAGCCCCCTCAAGTGACTTTCAGTAAGGTATTTCTCTCTGGATGTGTTTGGGGGATGTGATAGGTCTCCCTGTTTTCTTATGGAGGTTGATTTAGGTAAGGTGGTGTACACCTATAATGTCAGCACTTGGGAGTGGAGGCAGGAAGATCTGAAGTTCAAGATCATCCTTGGCTACATAGGGAACTGGAGGACAGCCTGAGCTACACGAGACCCTGTCTCATAAAGCAAATAGTGACAAGGAGCAAAACATAATTGGAAGCAGCTTGATTGATCTTATATGGACAGTGCTGTGGTGCCCTTGGAGAATGGGGTACTAAGCAGTTCAAATCATTCATCTAGAGGCATCTGTATGATTACAGTAACTTTGCAGAAGCAGTGCATGGGATAAAAATACAAATTATAGAATAATGCATCCGGTAAATGTCAAAAAACAGAGAGAACATTTGAATACATGCAAATCAGTGCTGTGCCGTGAATAACAAGGGTAGGAGTGGGTAGGAGTGGAATAAATATGCATAAGAAGATAACCTAAGACCAGATGTCATCAGCCAGGGCAGGAGGACGTGGAGTTGGCCAGGGCCTCAGCCAGCTACTCTATCTAGAAGCTAAACTTGCTTTGAGTCCTTGAATATAGAACAGGAAAGGAATTAAACAGACCTTTACTGTTTGAAGCCCACATCAACCTTGAGTACAGAACACAGGGAGGCAAGGAGCTGAGGGGAAGCCCCCACCTGCCAGGAAGCTCCCACCCACCTAGCAGAAATGGGAACAAATCCAGGTATCCTCACCCAGCAGCCTTTTATGACCAACGAGGCTGATTTGTGTTTGTTGGATGGCTGAATGGGACCTACTGGAGTTAAGAGGGTGCTGAATCCTGTTGAACTGGACCAGGTTGTGGGGGCTTTGGAACTAAAGCCCAAGCCAGGCCTGAGGCACGTTTCCTGCGTGGAGCTATGTTCTCTGAACAGTCCTGGTGGATGGAGCCAGAGGTGAGATAATGGAGACAGGCTTGAGCAAGGCCTTTGAGTCAAGAAGTGAAGCTTAAGCCAGGAGGTGATGGCACAGGCCTTTAGTCCCAGCACTTGGGAGACAGAGCCAGGCAGATCTCTGTGAGTTTGAGGCCAGCCTGGTCTACAGAGCGATTTCCAGGACAGCCAGGGCTAGACAGAGAAACCCTGTCTTGCAAAAACAAAAACAAAACAGAAAGTAAAAAGAAAAAAAAAAAAAAACAAAAGTGAGGCTTTGAAACCATCAAGTTAAGATCCCAGATCCTGATGGGGACCCTCGGCACAGACTCTAAGCTCAGTGTTCTAGAACACGGCTCTGCAGTCACTCATTCTGTCTTTCCTAAGTCTAATGTCTTTACCGGACACAGGGGATACAGGAAGGAGGAGCCACGCCCTTGCCTCTGTAGCTCTCAGCAGAATGGTGAGTTGCAGACATTAGTGTCTAATACACACTCATTGTGTGTGTGGTCTGAAGAAAGCAAAAACTGTGTTGAAGGCACCCACTCCTGAAGATCCTGTGTCAAACACTTAGTCCCCAAATTCCTAAGTTGGTATTTGGAGGTCAGACCATCGGGAGGTCATTAGGATTGGTTGAGGTTGTCAGGCTTTGCCGGTGCTTGTCCTTGAACCTGTGTTCATGGGGGTCCTCCCATGGTGCTAAAAGCTTCACCTGAACTGGCATTTCAACTTTGGTCTCTCTAGGCTCCACAGCTAACTATAAGCAATAAACCTGTTGGCTATAAATTGTCCAGTCTGTGGTATTCTGTTACAACAGAAACCAGCAGAGAAACTAGTCAACAAAGTATTAGCTCTGGAAGGCCCTCTATGGATGCCTGTGTGATTCACGGAATGTGCCTTTCTGAAGGTCATAGGCTGGCTCAAGGGTATAACAGAAGCTACAGGCTGGAATCCCAAACTCGGGCTAGGACTCTTGGCTCCTTTTATTGCCTGTCTGCCCGCCCTCCCTCCTGTCTTCCTTCTCCACACTCTCCTTTCCTTCCTTCATCTCTTTCACCCTCTCCTCCTCCTCTTCCCCCTCTACCCCTCTCTCCCTCTCTCTCCAAGTTGATCGTGAAAATTCCCAAGTGTATAGAAATGTTTATAAAATCCCAATAAGTCCCTTGGGAAACCACCACCCAGATCTTTGTACCCTCTGGTGGTCACTGGGGTCTCCCTACCCCACACAAGCCATCCTTGTCTCCCTAGGTTTGTGGACAGTCTTTCTGTATAACTGTCTTGGAAGTCACTTGGAGACCAGGCTGACCTTGATCTCATAGAGATCTACCAGTCTCTGCCTCCTGGAGTGCTGGGATCAAAGTTGCTGCCATCATGCTCAACCTAAAATCTTCCTTTAAATGAGGATCTGAGAGCTGGGAGGTGCTGCTCAGTGGATCAAGTAGTTACCTAACATGCATGAAGTCCCAGATTCAATCCCTAGCTTTGCATAAAACTGGGCATGGTGGTGCACACCTCTAATACCAGCAGCACTTTGGAGGTTGGGAGAGCCAGGAGTTCAATGCAGTGAAGAGTAAGTACCATCACCTTGACTTAAAGGTGTGGCCTCTTGGCTGGTGTAGATCTGGTAATCACTAGGGCACTACAGTTCAAGGTCATCTTTGGTTGCATAGTGACTTCAAGGCTAGTTTGGGACATATAAGACCCAATCTCAAAATAAATAAGTAAATAAATAGGACCAGGGAGGTGGCTCAGGGAATAATGGCATTTTCCTTACAAGCCTGATGGCCTGAGTTCAGTCCCTGGAATTTACCTGGTAGAAAGAGAAACTGACTTAAGTGGTCCTATGGCCTTCACATTTGCAATGTGCAATGTCCATTCCTACACACATTCACATGTACACATACATATACATGAATACACACATACACATGCCCATATACATACACATGCACACATACATATACATGAATACACACATACACATGCACACATACATATACATGCACACATACATATACATGAATACACACATACACACGCCCACATACATACACATGAACACATACATATACATGCACACACAAATACACGCACACATACATACACACAAAATAAATAAGTGTATCTCGAAAATTTTAACACTGTGATACTTTGTCTCAAAGGACCAAAGTAAAACTGTAAATCTTCTTTTGAATGATTATTTCATGAATGTTTGTATTTTGCTCACAGCATGTTTGTGCACCCTGTGCGTGCAATGCCCACAGAGGCCAGAAGAGAACATAGGATGTGCTGGAACTGAAGTTACTCATGAGTAGCTACTGGAACTATATTGTAGAGAGCAGAGGTCGGGACAGAGCTGAGCCAGGGTCCTTTAGATCAGTTACTTCATGCCTGCCTTTCTGTCTTTCTGAATATCCCCACTGGAACCTTTCAAGTGTGTCCAGCCTTTTGACACTTCGACATTGCAAGGCCATCTACAAAGTTTGAGAACTGAACAATCAAAGTGAAAGGAAGGAGAGAGAGAGAGGGGGGGGGGAGAGAGAGAGAGAGAGAGGGAGGGAGAGAGAAAGAGAGAGATCAAATCTGGTAATATTTTAAGTAAGTTTCTGATATTGTGTTTGGGCACATTCACAGCTATGCCATCCTGGGGTACATGAAGCCTGTGGGCCACAGATTGGACACACTCCATTCTCTGTTACAAAGTTGGAATGAGAAACATCCAAATGAGCTGATGCATGAGACTTAGCATAGGACCTAAGATACGTTTACATTGTGTGTGTACACACATGGATCTGTTATAACATTACTATTGTGGTTTTCCTAGCTGAGGAAACACAAGTTCAAAAGGGTGATCATTTGGCCAAGCTGCTCCAGTTCTGTGCTGGCAACAAAGTCTCAAAGGAAAGTCTTAATTTGTCACACATGCTAGTTCCGGGGTGAGCATTCCCATTTGTGCCTGGCTTTACACTACCCATGCTTAACAGCAGCCTACCACGCCCCACTTGGTGGTGCATATATGTTATCCTAGTATTCAGCAGGCAGGGACTACATTTTAAGATTTTATCGAAAGAGAGAGAGAGAGAGGGAGAGAGAAGCAAACAAAAGAAAATAGCCACCAAATTCCAGAATGTTGAACAACTGGCTCCAGCCAGCTCCAGGCCGTCACTGTAGCAGCTGGTGCGTTGGTGGAGGAGGCTACAGATCTGAGCCTGGAGGTTTTGTAAACTTTTGCTATTACTTACTGCAATTTATGCTATGTTCACCAGGCACCCTCCTGCCCATTTTACAGATCAGAAGACTGAGAGCTGTAGGCACTCACCCATCAGCCCCAAAGCACTTGCAGCTTTGCTTCCCTGGGGCAACGGCCACTTTCAGCAACACAAACCTATTTATGAACATCTTCCTCCTAGAGGGAATTTCCCAGACACCTCCCAGATTGGTAGCTCTGCTTCCAAAGCTCTGAGGCAGCTTGGCAGGAGGGAGCTGTTGCTGCCTAGGGTCCTTGCCAAGCCCCACCCATCTCAGACCTCCTGAACTGGAACCTGTCCTAGCCTGTACCTGCCATACGTGGGCTTGGGAAGCACTGGTTCTGGCAGTAGGTACAAAAGTAGGTACAAACAAGGGGCCTTTTTCCTGAGGGTATTGGGAGATGTAGGGGTGTGACTCATGCACCCTGGTGGGTAGAAGGCCGCTGGCAGTGTAGGGGGTGGGGAGAGCAGAATTCCTGGCCCAGGAGAGATTTATAGCCCTGCAGGCTGGCTGGCTTAATGCCAGGTAGGGGCTCAGGGGTGGCACACTGCCAGTAGACTTCATAGGCTGGGCACAGATGCCCTTCAGGCATGATGGGATCACTGATGCTGTCATGCCTCTAGCTGTCTCTGTCTCTGTCACACACATGTGACTGCTGAGCTGAACTTGTTTGCACATGATGTTTCCAAGAGTCACAAGGGACATTCCTCCCCCTTCATTGCAGATCTCCAGGGGAGCAAGAGAAACTACGTGGCTGATGAGGGGTTCAATATGTGGACCATGTGCTAATGGGGCAGGGTCTTCAGTCTCAGGGGAAGGGTTTCTCCCTGAATCCTGAGGGAACTCAGAGGAGTGAGCTATTCTGGGATTCTTGTGCGTAGGGCAAGGTTTAGAGAAGGGGGAGCTCTTGGTTCTAGAAGAGATCAAGAAAGATGGGGATATTGGTAGAACAGGGAAAGGGAGGGAGTGGGAGGGAGGGGCAGGGGTCACTGAAAGGCCAGGGTTGGGTTTGGCCCTGGAGCTAGGAAGCCAAGGCTGGAGGTGGTCCAGGTGTAGAATACAGTTACAGCTCCTGGCCACTCTGTTTCCCCCTCCTAAAGCTGATTCGTTCACAGGGTTACTTTCCCGAGTACACACACACACCAGGACTGAGAGAGTGACCCACACATCTTTCTAGTTCATACTTAAGACTTCAGTCTCTTCTCTGAACCCAGAAGCTAAGGTCCTAATTCTGGCCTGCTGGGCATGCTTTGTCAGATCTTTTTCCCTCTCTGAGCTGCCTATGACCTCACATGGAAAACAAAATACCTACCTCATAGGAGCACTGAGAACGTTAAAGAAGAGGATGGGCATGTGGAGCCTGGCAAACATGATGTCAGGCTCTATTGCATACGGTAGGGGTTCCATAAGTGTCAGCTTTTTGGAGAATGGGCCAGTGATATGGCAAACCATGTCCTCATATGCTGCCTATCCTGTGTTCCTAGGCAGGGAGTCAGTTGAACCCTAATGGGTCCAACCTGGGCTAGGATCTCAACGCTACCTTGCTTCCATTAGCAAAGAAGGTTTTTTAGTCCCTCAGCCCCCCACCCCCACCCCATCTGAAGTTCTCTGTGGGTCACCAGCTGTCCTGAAGGTCCCATCCAATGTGGGCACCATAGAGGGACTTTGCTGATCTTCCTAGGACACAGCCTGGCTTTCTGAGAAGATGGAGAAACAGCACATTCCTCCCGAAATAATCCTACAGCTATTTCCAGCGCTCCAGTGCCCAGGCCAGAAATGGCCAGTGATCTCCATGCCTAGATACCGTCAGGACAAACAGCCCAGAGGCCCAGCCCTTAGCTGGCTGGATGGCTGTCTGCCTGCCCTCCAGGCCCCCAGCCCAGTGCTACACCCAGCCCTGGCTCAGGCCTCAAAACAGTGGCAGACACCATTTCCCTTGTTCACCAAGTTTCCCACACTGTTTCTTCATTTAGGGAGAGCCTCTGGGTCCCTCATCTCTCTGCTGGCTTAGCTGACTCCCACCCATGGGCAGAAGGATCTTCAGTGCACACTGAGGAGATCACAGGACAGTGGGCTATAGTGATATGCAAATCATGGGCTGGGCCCACATTGGAGAACATTCTGCCAGTAACTAGTCTACTCCACTCTAAACCCTCAATGCCATCCAAGATGGAGGAAAAGTGAGAGGGTCTGGAGAGATGTCTCTGTCAATAAAGAGCTTACAAGAAAGAGGACCTGAGGTCTGAATTCCCAGCATCCATGTAAAATGCTGGATGTGGCAGTGTGTGTCTGTCTCCCAGCACTGGGGAGAGGGGGTTCCTGGGGTTTGCTGGCTGCCAGCCTTACCAAACTGATGAGCACCAGGTTTAGTGGGTCAATCTGCCTTCAAAATGTAAGATGGGGAGTGACCGAAGAAGATAGACGTCTACCCAGCAGCCTCTGAACTCCATTCATGCACACACACACACACACACACACACACACACACCACACTGGGCACATGTGTACACAGGAACATATGCACACACATGTATACAGGGACATACACACACATGCACAGAGAGAGGAGAGGGAGATTTTCAGACTGAGGGAGACAAAGGAGACTTGAAAACTAACCGCATGCTGGTTGAGATGGACATGTAGGGGCTTTGGACCAATGTGTTAACATCTCCTGGGGAGATCTGAACACTCATCAAAGATACAGAACCGATTATGAACAAAAAGAGACAACTCCATCCAAAGTTAGACTGGTAAACAATGAGTTTCACTCTGTAGACCAGGTTGGCCTCGAACTCACAGAGATCCTCCTGCCTCTGCCTCCTGAGTACTGATATTAAATGTGTATTACTGGCTTATTGGGCTTTTATAGAAGCATGTGAGAGGGGTTACTTACAGAAGGGTGACCTTCCAAAAGCCATATCAGTGAAGACGCTCACCCAGCATCAAGGGTGACCTCCTACAGCTACCTATACAGTGTCTGCTTCCTTAGTTAGCTTACCTTCTGTGTACTCTAACACCGCCCCCCCACCCCCCCGCCCCCCCACCCCCGCAAGTCCACATGCCCCTGGAGCAGAATCACATGCTGCTGGGAGGAACACAGGAATGGGTGGCTGGATCTTGGGTGAGGGTCCAATGACCCTCTCTAGCCCCTTCCTTCTATGAGGAAACATCAACAGGCCTGCTCTTGAGGGTCTCATGGAGTTACATGGCAATGGTTGCTATGCTCTAAGGATACTGGTCCACAATAGTACTATCTATTGAATGTTAACTATCCTGGATCAGGAAACTTAGAAAGGACCCCTGTCCTCTCTGTGTGCAGAGATACACGCTGAAGCCATCAAGGATAAAAGCTGTTGTGGTCTGCAGCTTGCTCAGCATAGTATGTGTGCGTGACTTGGGAGCTAAGTGTGGAAGAAATGATTAATTAGAGGATCTGAATGGAGGACATATGGGGACCAGAAAGAGTTCAGTGACTGAAGGTATTTGTTTGCCAAGCCAGATGACCCAAGTACTCATAGGACAAAATGAGAGAACTGAGCTAGGGGTGGGGTGGGAATGGTGCACACCTTTAATCCCAGCACTCAGGATGCAGAGGCAGGCAGATCTCTGTAAGTTCGAGGCCAGCCTGGTCTACAGAGTGAATTCCAGGACAGCCAGGGAAAGCCTGTCTCAACTCCCACCCCCCCAAAATAAAGACGAGAAATGACTTCTATAAGCTGTCCTCTGGTCTCCAACAAGGCATGTGCATACCCACATGCAGGCATTCATAGAAAATAAAACGAAAAAAAAAAAAAGAAAAAAAAGGATATTGCAGCGAATTTCCTTCTAAGTTTCAGTAAGCCTGAAAGTTGGGAAAAACATATATGCACATAGAGAGTATGCATATCATACATACACACATAGAGTATAGTATATGTACACATATAACATATAATACACATATTATATACATACATATAGAACTATATACATATTACATACTACATATAGAGTATATATCTTATATACGCTATACACAGAGTATATAATACATACTAATATACACACATGATATGTATAATATATATGATATATGCAGAGTATATATAATATATGCATGCATTATATATACACAGAATATATATAATCTTTTTTTTTAAACTTTATTTATTTATTATTTATTTATTTGCATTGGTGTTTGCCTGGAACTGGAACTACAGACAGTTGTTAGCTGCCATGTGGGTGCTGGGAATCGAACCCGGGTCCTCTGGAAGAGCAGACGGTGCTCTTAACCGCTGAGCCATCTCTCCAGCCCCCTATATATAATCTTTATACTGCATACATATGTAAATATTATATGAGAGAGATTTTCCAGTATTGGCCGTTGAACTCAAGTCTTGTACATGCTCAGCAAACTCTCTACTACTGAACTGTGCCTCAGTTGTCCCTTGTTTTTTGTTTTCTATGGCACTGGGGCTGAAATCCCAAGTCTTTTTTTATTTGTTTGGTTGGTTTTTTGGTTTTTCAAGACAGTGTTTCTCTGTGTAGCCCTGGCTGTCCTGGAACTCACTCTGTATAGACCAGGCTGGCCTCAAACTCACAGAGATCTGTTTGTCTCTGCCTCCTCAATGCTGGAATTAGTGTGCCACCACCTGGTAAAATCCCAAATCCTGAACAAGCAAAGAACATGTTCTGTTGAGTCTTGGACACTCTGGTGGCCCCACCTTCCTCCTCATCTGTCACCGGAGTTGGGAGAAGGAAGCAGAGAAAACCCAGGGAAAGAAAGATGGGAGGGATGTGGCGGGGAGCGGGAGGGGACCCCACCCTCTCTTTGCCAGGCTCAGGCAACAAACGACACCATCACACCTCAGTCAGAGAGAAATTCACCATTTAGAACCAAACTCTATTTTCAACATGAGGTAAAAATGGGATGGGGAGAAGCTCCTTCTGGGCAATAACATGCCGTCTTAAGGGAGGATGTGGGCCATTCATACTCAGCACCCACTTATTAGAGGAGATCTGAGGACTCAGCCCCAGTCAGGGACTTGGGGTTCAGAAAGGAACACTGAGAAATATTCTTGAAGAGATGTCACACACCATCTGAAGCCTGACACACAGCAGGTACTTTACAAAGAATTGTTGACTACTCTGGGTCCCCTAGAATGGTCCCCAAATGAATAGCCCTGGAGGAGGCTGGTTCAACACATGTTTACCAACAAGAGGAGAAATTGATATTGAATTTAGCCAGTCTGAGCTGTGCCGGAGCTAGAGAAAATCCTTCAGTTCAACACAAGAAAAACAAATACTGGAAAACTGCCACCTTAGTCTGGGTTCAAAAACAGGGCCCACCTATCCTGGCAGGTTCATTGTAGTTTTCTGCCCTGAGGATGGGGCCTGGCCAGAATGACCCCAGGAGACCCTTCTCTGCTTGAAGATTCCATGATTCTATGACATGGTCAGCAGTCTAAAGCAGCAGATTGCCGGTGTCCCCAGTGGAGAGCCAGAGAGGTCTATGTCATCTACCTCCTAAGAGCCAGGGTAAGAGAGGAACCGGCCCTATGGCAGGCAGATGGGGTCCCACAGACCAGGAAGGGGAGGGGGCTTGAGCTGGAGCAGTCCTCAGCCCCCTCTTATGTTTTAGACTAGGGGATAAGGTGAGGTTGGGCTAGGCAAAGAAGAGGCCAGGGCTTAGACATTCCACTCATTTTAGACCCAAAAGACAAGGGCAGCTGAGGGGCCGGGGATAGGGAGAGGGATTTGCAGCTGTTTTCTGGGTGGGGCGGGCTCAAATACTACTCTGTTGGCACTGAGCAAATATCAGGCAGAGCTGGCAGTAGAGGGAGAGACTCCTGGCATGGGTGGAGGGCTGGCCAATGATGGGGAAGTGAGGAGGCAAAAGGAGACCACAGGGACATCATTACCCAGGGACAGGACAGAGTTTAATGGAGTTGGCATGTCTTTGGCCTAGTCAAGTTTTAGTCTCCATAAACATGTCCACTTCGGGACCAGAAAGAGTGAGATCAGCATTGCTCTTTGTTCAAGTGGGGCAAATGAAGAAATCCCATGCTGTCAGAGAAGATTAGAACCAAACAACCTGGTGGGATTTTTTGAGATTCATGTACCCAGGATGGCTTTGAACTCACTATGTGGCTAAGGCTGTCCTTGAACTCTGTCTCCTTTGTGCTGGGAGTAAGGGCATCTGTCAATTGAGAATAGAATGATACTTCCTTCCTTAGGTTACAGCAGGTAAGACAGGGTGTGGCAAAGGACAGAGTGCAGAGCTGCAGCCCGCAGCACAGGGTCCTTGGTGGGGGTGATGCAGTACACTTGTTAGCACTGTGGCTGCTTTTGGCTATCACCTAAGGCCTGTATTTGCTTCATTCAACATTAAAGATTGTTGTTTGGCTTTTGTGGTACACTGAGGTCTCAGCTTTGAAATTTGAGAAATGTGGGCTTGAAGAAGAGGCTGCCCCACATCTCTTGGGGATTGACCCTCTCCATCCCTCCAGCTGCCATCAGGTCTGGCTTCCTCCTCATCTATCACTCTTCTTTTGTACTTTCTGGAGAAACCCGGAGCTTGGAAGGAATTGGGAGAGGGAAGTAGAGGAACCTCAGAAAGAGAAAGGGCGGAGGATGTAGCAGGAAGCTGGAACTGACCCAACTCTCTCTTTGGCAGGTCCAGGTCGAACCAACCAACCAGTGTCATACCTCAAGATGTCTGGACACCAGGTGAATCGCTCCAACACTTACAGTCGTTCGAGCCAGCCCAACAACACTTCCTTGCCTCCCCGAACTCCAGGCTGGACCCAGTTCCCTGATCCGAACACCGCCAAGGGCTTGACTACCAGTTTCCCAAGTGGCTCTAAACTCAGCTCCTCTAGCATCCACTCAGAACAATCCTTCAACTCTATCTCTTCAAAACTTTCCGAGGGGAGAATCTGCATGGGTCGGCCCTACAACTCTAGGTGTGTAGAGACAAGTCACCTGGTGGGAGGCCCCAAGGTGGCCAGAAAGCCCACTTATCAGCGTAGCAACCCTCAGTGTCTGCTCTGCACAGACCGGCCTTCAAGTCCCTCCAGCCCTACTTTCCTGGACCAGCTCATCAAAGGCATCAACTACCTGGACAGATCCACCAATGTTTTCAGCGGCAGCTACCCGAAAGCAATGAGCTTGCCTCAGCTGGCGGCCACCTACCTGGAACGAGCCGCTAACTCACTCTACCTGGACCCAGTGGATGATGCCCCACCCCGCAGCTATTCTAATCCCAGTACTAACATAGCCGCCACCACCTCCAATCACTCTTCCACCAACAACTGCTTGGTCCCTTCCATTCGGGACACCAATACTCTGCAGCGCTCCGTTGCCTCCACTGGCTTGAACTGCCATCTTCACAACCAGAGCTTCTGTGCCTCAGAGATACCTCAGAGGCCAGGCGTAAAACTGCCAGAGATCCCTCTGTTTGGCAACGGGCTCTTTTCCTTAGGTCGTCTGCCCAAGTTCTGGGAAGCAATTCGCTCTGGATTAAATGCCCCTGAATCCACCTCTAAGCCCTCGGGCTGGTGGTGATATGGATGCCAGTGGGCACATGGCCATGGTGTAGAAAATAAAATAGTCATAAGACAAACTAGGGGTCTGTTTTTTATCTCAAGTGGAGTCTTAACTCTGTTGCTCAGGCTGGAACTTCTTGACACAAGCAATCCCACCCACCCTTTTTAAAAAAACCTGAGACAACGTTGTTCTAGTCAGGGTTACTGTTGTTGTGATAAAACCCCATGATCAAAAGCAACTTGGGGAGGAAAGGGTTTATTTGACTTATATTTCCACATCACTGTTCATCACTGAAGGGAGTCAGGACACGAACTCAAGCAGGGCAGGAACCTAGAGGCAGGAGCTGATGCTGAGGTCATGGAGAGTGCTGCTTACTGGATTGCTCTTCATGGCTTGCTCAGCTTGCTTTCTTATAGAACCCAGGACCATCAGCCCACGTGTCCCACCCACAATAGGTTGGGCCCTCCCCCATCAATCACTACAGTCTTGTCTACCGCTCAATCCCAGGGAGGCATTTTTTCCTCAATTGAGATTCTCTCCTCTCAGATGACTATAAATTGTGTAAAGTTGACCTAAAACTAGCTAGCACAAGAGTCTTATATAGCTCAGGCTATCCTCAAATTATATGTAGCCAAGGATGACCAAGAATAACTGACTTTGCCTGCCTCTACCTCCAGAATGCTGGGATTACAGATAGGTACTGCCATGCTTGATTTATAGTAATGCTTGGGATCAAATTCAAGGCCTAATGCATGTTACCAACTGAGCTAGACCCCTAGTCCCCAAAGGCCAGTTTTCCACCTCAGATTCTTTGTTGGCTTAGGAGGCATGAATAAACATGTGTTTGAGATCTGTTGGCTTAGGAGGCATGAATAAGCATGTGTTTGAGATCTGACTTATTAAATATCATTTGTGTGTGTGTGTGTGCATGCGTGCACACTTGTACTCATTCCACTGTGTAGGAATAGAAACCAGAGGACAGCATGCAGAAGCTAGTTCTCTCCTAGCATGTGGCCCTAGCTGGGATTGAACTCAGGCCCTCAGGCTTAGCAGCAGTGCCTTTGCCGGCTGAACCATCTTGCCAGATCCCATTTTTTTTTCGTATATTAGGAACAAATGTAAAAATGTCACAATGCTCCCTGACTGAACAAAATACTAGCAGGGCAAGTGCAAGGCCCACAGATCTCAGGAATGTCTAGTTTATCTCTCTAGTTACCGTCCTCAGCTCTTTGACACAGGGTCTCATGTAGCCTAGGCTAGCCGTGAACCCTGGAGCTCTGTGATAACAAGTGAGTACCACTGAGCCAGGCTCAACATTATGAGGCCTTCTTCACATGGACACAACAGACCTTTCTAATGGCCAGTGTTAGAGGTATCCAACAGGCCACTAGGCTTTCCCACAGGAGGGAGGGTGGCCCTGCTGGGTGCTCTCTAAAATCACTGAGTCCATCTGGGCTGAGTGAGGCTTGAGAGGGCTAGATGAGATGGCCTTCCTTTCAACTGCCTTGAATGTCTGGGAAAATATTACCTGGGCTACTGAGAACTCAGATTGCAACTGATTTAGATTCAGGGATATTAGGAACCTAGCTGCCCCCGAGACCTCAGATCCTTTACTCCTCCCTGCAGGTCTGTTTTCTCCATCTGCAGTTTGGGGTGTATAGCTTCACTCATCTATGGGCCTCTGGACTCTGAATGTGTCTTTTCATCCCAGGCCAAGCCTGGAGCCTATTAGATTGAAAACTGAGAGTGATCCACACAAGTTCTCTAGTGCCTGCAATCCCTAGCCATCTTTCTGGGCTTCCCAGCAGCCGTTGACCACCTTAGGGTTCAGTTTTGTATGGCTGTAAACTTGAGACCTGGTCCTTATTATTAACACTTTCATCTCCCTGGCAACATGAAGGCGCCTCTGAGTATAGAATGGGTCGCTTGAGAAAATGCAGAACTTTTAGGCTCCCAAAGTTCCTTTATGCTTAGAAGCAACAGTGACCTGCTGAAGCCTCGGCTTGGCAAGTTTCTATGGTCAAGTAGAGAGGTTAACGGGCCCATGTGTCCCCCTCATGGGATCACAAGGTCAGGAGGAAGGGGAAAAAAGGGTGCCATCAAACTCCTGGCCCATTAAGTTCATGAATACACTCCTATTTTTTATTCCTCCTTTGGTTCAGGGCTTGGCATACATCAATCTCAATTCTTTCTTATTCTTCTCTTCCCCAGAATAAGATGGGCACTTAGTCCACACCTAGTAGTTCTCATTCTCTAGGTGGACATTACAGGGGCAGTTTGTCAGAATCTATTCTGCTCCAGACTGAGGAATAGAGCTGACTTGGAGTTCTCTCTGCAGCTGTTCAAAGGCACCACAGTCTCGATCTGGGTTTGTGCAGAAGAGCAGACTACTCCCCTGGCTGTTTTAGAAATGCACCCCTTCAAAATGGTCCAGTTTCCTTGACCTGGAGTGCAGGGCCCTTGACTATAGGGCACCACTTGACATGACCAGCGCCTAGCCCAGTCTGGCTCATAGCTAATCCTTTTTAGAATGCTAGGGGACACTGGACTTTGTGGCCAACTAGTGCTTTGTAATGGTGACACTGCTACCTTCAGAAGTCTGACAGAGCCTCACTTGTGTATGCTCAGTAACACACTGTTAATAATGCCAGCCAACATTTATTAGCTCTTAATTATACACCAGGCACTATCTAAAATGCTTTGGATGTATTCAATTCTTTCAAAAGAAAGATAATTCTACATGATACTAAAAAAAACAAAGAAAAATAATAACTCTAGGTCAAGGCTTAGTTTCTTTTCCTGTTGTTTTGAGGAAATGGCAATAGCTATGTAGGAAGAAAGGATTTGCTTTTTAGCTCCCAGTTCAAGGTACCGCCCATCATGACGGGGAGTCAAACAGTAGGAACTTGAAGCAGCTGGTCACACTGAGCCCACGGTCAAGAAGCAGAGAAGGTTGGGATGACCAAAGCGTCAGGCTTGCCTTCTCCTTTTTGTACAGATCCTCTGCCAGGAGAGTGGTCCTGCCTACAGTTACTGCTAACGACTACAAATCATTTGAATGAATGCACAAGACACAAAGGGCTGAGCCTTCCATAGTGAAACACAGTGGGTAGTGACAGATCCAACCAGATGAGTTCTTTCCAAGGACATGCCCCCATGCTGTTAAATTAGGTTAAAAATAGTTCCTTCTAGGGCTGGAGAGATGGCTCAGAGGTTTAGAACATTGACTGTTCTTCCAGAGGTCCTGAGTTCAATTCCTAGCAATCACATGGTGGTTTACAACCTTCTATAATGAGATCTGATGCCCTCTTCTGCTGTGCAGGAAAACATAAGGCAGAACGTTGTATATATAATAAATAATTTAAAAATAGTTCCTTTTAACTCTCTAATCATCCTTTTAAATTCTTTCTCTTAAATTTTAGTTCAGGGATTGAACCGAGGGCCTTGTATCAGAACACTTTGATTTTGAGTTATAGGACAAGTTACAGGCTGGTTTTGAACTCATGATCTTCCTGTCTCAGCTTCCCAAGCATCTAGGATTACTGGTCTACAAAGTCTCTGACTATCCCGGAACTCACTCTGTAGACCAGGTTGCTCCAGAACTCACAGACATCCACCTGCCCCTACCTCTCAAGAGCTGAGATTAAAGGCGTGCGCCACCATGCTGAGATCTGCCTATTCGTCACGAGATCTGCTAGATCTGTTCATCTAATAACTAAGTCACTAAATGCTGTGTTGGAGGGAATGGCACGTTCCTGTAATCACAGAGGCAAGCCTGGGCTATGAGACCCTTTCTTCAAAACAATGAAAAGAAGTGTACATGTTTCTGAGAGCAAAATGTTGAGTCCCTAAATGCAGACATCTCAGGGCTGTGACTCAGTTTCACCTAACTAGGGCTATGGCAGAAGTAGAGGTGAGGCCTGGAGCTGAGACACCATCTCCCCACTTTCACCCACATGCTTTTTCCAGGCACTAGGAAAGGAAGTGCTAAGGGCGTGGCTGACCTCTGAAGCACTACGCCCGTGCACCTGCTTGCACCTAGCCATTTGATCACATCGACTCTTTCAGGAAAGCACTATCACCATTTTATGGAACAGGGCACTATGGCACAGAAGAATCAGGTATAAGTAATTTCAATAAAGCGCCTGAAACTCAGTGGCTTTTAAAGCCTGCTTGGCATCATCAGAGGGCACTGCATCTGGAATGGGTATGCCAGCATCTTTATCTTCATGATTACATTGTGATAGGAGTAGGTGCTCTGCAAATGCACACAGCGGGTACACAGGTCATTATAAGACCTGGTACAAAGTAGGTGCTCATATGAAGCTTGCCCATTGGCTGGGGATTAGATTATATCATATAGCGACAGGATCTCTGCCCTTGATCCACATTGCTCCCTGGGATGGATGCCCACTAGTCTTAGGTCCCTTCTGCAGGCTATTGAGCCCAAGCCTAGAGAAAATAAACATATTTGAGAAGGTTCCCTGTTCATTCTAGGCATGCTAAAGCCACAGGAGGTCTCCCAAGAGCATAGTTCAAGCCACACACCTGCAGGGTCTGTGTAAACAGGAAGCAGCAGGCTGGTAGCAGAACAATGCTCTGGCTTGATGTACTGTCTCTTTTGTGTAGATAGATGGACTAGGAGACACCACAGCTGGGGATGGTCAAGAAAGTCCTTCATACCTGCTGAAATGTGCTACTGTCCATGGGACACTCACTCACCGTGCTTACCAGGCTTGAATAGGGGCCCCAGCTCTCTGCATCCTGGCAGGCTTTCTTTTTCTGTGTGTGTGTATGTGCGTGTGCGTGTGCGTGTGCGTGTGTGTGTGTGTGTGTATGTGTATGTGTGTGCACATACTCAATGTTATTCTTATGTATACAGTATACAGAAGAGGGTACCAGATGTCATTATAGATGGTTGTGAGCCACCATGTGGATGCTGGGAATTGAACTCAGGTCCTCTGGAAGAACAGTCAGTGCTCTTAACCTCTGATCTATCTCTCCAGCCTTGAAATAAATAAATCTTAAAAAAAAAAAAAAGTAATTTTCTAGGGCCTGGAGATGTTGCTCAGTCAGTAGAGGACTTCCTAGCATGCATGAAGCCCTGGGTTAAAGAACTCTGAGTGGTGGTATGTATGTATAATGTCAGCATTTGGGGACACAGACAAGAAGATTGAAGTTCAGTGTCATCCTCAGTGACATAAGGAGTTTGAGAATAGTTTGGACTACTCAAGACCCTGTCCCAAAAAAAACCCACAAAAACAAACCAACTTTAAACGGCTAGTTTGATATCACAGTTCCAAGAGTCTGAAAGAGAAATAGTGTTTTTTTGTTTTTTGTTTTATTTTTTTAATTACCTATGTGTACCTGATACACATCCTGTTCCCGACCCCTCTAGGCCTCAGGGTACCCATCCCTCATGGTGCTCCCCATCCCCATTTTATTCTTCCCTGGTTTTTCTGTCTACACATGTGCTAGTACCCCACTCCATCCCAAACCGCACCCATCTCCTTTCGGCTTGAGATCTGGGGAGGGGATGACAAGGACAAGGACAGGACAGGACAACAAAGCCTCAGTGGCGCAGCTGCTCTGCCATTTTTGGCCAAATTTTCACCAGCCTCATGCACTTTTCACACACACCCCTCCCCAACCAGGCAGGAATTTCTGGGGAACAATTGAACAAAGCCTGGAACTTGGAGGGAGAAGGTACAGGACATTCCAAAAGGATTTCTCTCCGGCTGCAAAAGACAACAGGCAAGAACAGTACAGAGAGCTCACCGCCTCGTAAAAGAAAATCACGAAAAGAGACTGAAAGTCTGCCTGGTAGGAAGGAAGGAACAAGGCACAAGGCGGCCAGGGAGGGGTTAAGAAGCCCACGATGTGGGGGTGGGGCTTCTTCTCCCTGCCATTGTGAGCCTGCAGAAGCCTCTCCATTTCTCTGGCCTCAGATTTGTAGTCCTTAAAAATGGAGGGAAGGGGCTGGAGAGATGGCTCAGCCGTTAAAGGCTAGGCTCACAACCATAAAAATGGAGGGAGTTGGGGGCTGGAGAGATGGCTCAGCGGTTAAAAGCACCATCTGCTCTTCCAGAGGACCCGGGTTCGATTCCCAGTACCCACATGGCAGCTAACAACTGTCTGTAGTTCCAGTTCTAGGCAAACACCAAGGCAAATAAATAAATAAATAAATAAAGTTTTTAAAATTAAAAAAAAAAATGGAGGGAGTTAGAAGGGTAACCGTGTGGACACACAAAGAGCCATTGCTAGAATGTTTGCTTAGCAACCGACACAGGGCAAAGACTTAGCAACACGAGAGGATTAATAACACCTATGGGCTGTCCCTGAGGAGTAGCATCAGATAATTAATTATTAGGGATATTTTGCACACGGGCCAGGGATGTAACTCAGTTGGTAGAGGACTCCCCTAGCCAGCACAAAGCTCCAGGCTTGACCCCGGGCGCTGCATAAACAGGCATGGTGGCATGCACATCTAATTCTAGTACTTGGGAGATGGTGGCAGGAGGAGCAGAAGTTCAAGGTCATGCTTGGCTAGGTGGGGAATTTGGAGCCAGCCTTTGATATGAGGGACCCTGTTGCAAAAGGAAGGGAGAGATAGAAGAATAAAGAGGTCACATAGAAAGGCAGAGAGTGCTATCCAAAGTGACCAGTTCACAATTGCCAATGATTTCCATCCAACACATGTAGCTTTACCCCATTCTAGGGATGCCAGTAGGTAGGGACAAGGTCTTGGGTTCCATCCCATATATACAACACTGGGAGAGAGATGCAGAGATGTCAGTAGCTCATGCCAAGATATAAATCTCTGTGTTGTTTCCAATATGGAGAAGGACTGCAAAACAAAACAAAAAAACCTCCATCAACTGGACCAAACAGGCCGCTCAGTGCCACTGTTGATGGATGCTTCAGAGCAACAGCTTATCTGAGATTGGTAATAAACAGTTTGGGGGCTGGCACTGGTCCATAAATCCATTTTTAAGTAGCCTTGGTCTTTACCGACACATACAACTGTGTTTATGAAAAGAGTGTTAAGTGAGAAAAGCAAGATGTGGAATTATTGGTTGTTACTGGCATGCACACAGTGAGGTCCTTATTGGCACACACACAGTGAGGGACAATGTCTGCCCTGCCTGGAGGAGAAGGGTCAAGGACATTGGTGGTGGTCCAACTCCTGGTTTGCATAGAAGCCTTCTAGGCTAATGCTAGACCTCGTGGGTGGGAATGTGAGGGGGTGGCTAAGACCCCCCCAAGAATTCCAGCTTGACTAAAGAGGTTTGGGGGATGGGAGCCACAGTGACGGATTGAAATGATAAAGACCGTTCTATGGTTGGCTGAGCAGCCAGATTCTGGAATCGCATTCATAAACCATGTCCTAAACAACACATGCCCTGTGCAATGTGAAAAGTTTCTCCCACACTGGGCAGTGGTGGTGCATGACTTTAATCTCAGCCCTTGGCACTTGGGAGGCAAAGGTAGGTGGGTCTCTGAGTTTGAGGCCAGCATGGTCTACAAAATGAGTTCCAGGACAGCCAGAGTCACACAGAGAAACCCTGTCTTGAAAAAAACTACCACCAAAGTTTTCCCCCAACAAAAACAGGTGGGGTTTGTCCACAAATACTTTGAGAAAGAACAGATTAAACAGGTCATGTCACTCGAGACTTGTGTAGACACTTTCCCAGGAGATGGTCACGGTGTGGAGAAGGATGCAGGACTTCCAGGTCGGGGAGATGGCTCAGTGGGTAAAAACGACTGCTGTCCCCCACCCTGACAACTTGAGTTCCATCTCTGGGACCCAATTGGTGGGAGGAGAGAACCAGCTCATCAAAACTTGTCCTCTGACCTCCACACATGCACCCACAGCATGTGGACCGCACAATAAAAATGTAATAACTTATGAAGGACAGATATCTCCAAGTGTTTTCCTTTGGGCATCTGGGTGGGAGGGCAGGAGACTCACAAGGTGCAGTGTAGGATCCCTGCCTGGAACCCAGGACTCTGCCTGGAGTAAGTGGCAGATAGTGTGAGGACATTGGGTGTGGGTGGGGAACACAGCCAACAAATCCAAAGCCATGTCCCAAGGAAAGCTGGGAAGAGCCCTTCAGCCTGGACAGAGAAGAGATCTTCACTGGCTAAGAAGATGCTCTGGAATCACATAAGAACTCACCTTTTTACTGACTGAACACTCTCTCAATAAGCCACTTCAGCCTCTGGGCCTCAGTGTTCTTATCTGGAGAAAGGGAACAGGAAAATACACATAATTGGAGTTGAGGATTTGGCTCAGTTGGTGGTATGACTGCCTAGCATGCCCAGGGCCCTGGGCTCAGTCCCCACACACATAGGTGTGGTGCTCACACCTGTAATTCCAGCACTTGGGAGGCAGAAGGAAGAGGATCAGGAATTCAAGGTCATTCTTAGCTGCATACTGAGCCTGAGGTCTGTCAGTGCTACCTGCGATCCTGTCTCAAAAACAAAATAGTGAGCAGGATATGGCCTAGCATTCAGGAGGCAAAGGCAGGCTGATCTCTGTGAGTTTGAGGCCAGCCTGGTTTATATAGGGAGGTCTAGGCCAGCCAAGGCTACATAGTGAGACACTGTCTCAAAAACAAAACCAAACCAAACCAAACCAAAAACCCCACCTGTCTGCCTCTCAGGACCTTGTCAGCTTAAATAAGACTTCTAGCTAACTGCACAGTGAAAGGGACTTATCTCTGCTTGAGGCATAAACTAGAACCTGGTTTGGTCATGTAAATCTGCAATACCTGGTACTCTGGAATCTGGGGCAGGAGAATTGCAATCTCAAGACTTGCCTGGCCTACTCAAGGCCTGCTTGGACAACTTATTGAGACCCTGTGTCAAAAAAATAAAAAAGACTAAGGATATAGCTTAGTAGTAGTGAACTTGCTTAGCATATGTGAGGGCCTGGGTTGGATTCCCAGGACTGAGGGAAAAGAAAAGAAGAGGAACATTTGGCTAGACACAGTGACACATGCCTTTAATCCCAGCACTTAGGAGATAGGGCCAGGAAGATCTCTGAGTTTAAGGCCAGTCTTGTCTACAGAGTTTTTTTTTTTTTTAAACTCTTTATTATGTATACCATATACAGTATACAGAAGAGGACACCAGATGTCATCATAGATGGTTGTGAGCCACCATGTGGATGCTGGGAATTGAACTCAGGTCCTCAGGAAGAACAGTCAGTGTTCTTAACCTCTGAGCCATCTCTCCAACCCCTATCTACAGAGTTCTAAGACAGTCAGGACTGTTACACAGAGAAACTCTGTCTTGGAAAACCAAAACCAAAGCAAACAAACAAACAAAGAGGAACATTTGTGTCACAAATCAAAGTAATGTATTCTTTCATTCTAGTGGCAATGACTATGGCCTGAGTGTCAGCTCTGCACCAGGCACTGTGTTCTTCACAGAGGATGTCAAAGAACAGCATACTGGGTGCTGTTTGCCATGCTTCAGGTGTCAAATCATTCTGAGACTATCTCAGTGGTCAAGGTGTTTAGGCAGAGAAGCATGGAACTATGGGAAGCTGGTGACCTTGCCCTCTATGGGGAGCGAGTGGTAGGTAACAAAGACTGGAAAGATGAACGAGACTGGATCTTGCCAGCCCCCCAACCCTGCCCCTTCTCTGCTCCTGCTTGTGAGAGCTTTTACTGCCTCCTAAAATGTATTTTCCTCTTTCTCTTGCTCTTCAGCTCCCCCACCCCATCCCAGCTCTTTCACATCAGCTTCTGGTTCCAGACCAAGCCAAAGACATATCCTGTCTCTGCCTGTTTTCTCATACAGGCTATGGAAACCCTTGGTCATAGGAACAAGATCTTTCATTATTTGAAGAATGCAGTACACAGCTAACCCACTGTCTTCACTCATACCATCAGAAAGCACGTCCTCAGGGCAAATGGAGCCACGAGACATATTACTGAACCTATTCATTCACTTGGGAGCATACCTTTGTGATAACAACCTGTTCAACTGTTCAGTACAGTCCTGAATAATTAGCAACAAAAGAAAAATAAATAAAGGGAGGGAGGAAGGAAACATAAGGTGGGTGAGAGGCTCTGAGGCAGGGAAAAGATATGGAATCAATTGGAAACCAGGAGAAGAAGCTGTCCCCACCACTTTGGCAGGGGAACCCATAACTGTAGCCACTGTTCCAAAAGTTCCCAGCCCCCGTTCCACAAATCAGAGAGCATTAGCTCGTATCTGCCTTTCCTCCTTCCCTACAGAACCCGCTAGAGCTGTTTCTGTCTTAAAGATGCTGATAAGCACTGTATGCCAGGAGCACATACAAGTGTAGTTACAGGCACCTCTGAGGCTCTAAAAAGCCTAGCTCCTCTTCTAAGCCATACAAGGAGATGACAGCCTGGCCCCAGACAGAACAATTTGAGACCTTTTACTAAAGATACTGAGGACTGCATGCTATAAACCAGTCAGCCAAACCCCTTCGTGTGGAAAGGAGAGGACAAGGAATAAATAGGTAGATGACTGATCCCCAGTTGGGTGGAGCTCCTTTGAGGGATGTTCTGGACAAGCTCTATTTTTCTGGTGTCAGCTGGTTCCCTCCAGGCCCCAGTCAGCTTTTCCGCATCTCAAACCCTTTCAGGAAGCAAGGCCTATAGGCCTGGGTTCATCTTGACCAAACATCTACAAAGACATGCTTGTTCCCCTGTCCCTGCAGCCATGAGCAAATCATGCAAGAAGCTAAATCTGGGAGATCGAAAAGGGCTGGAGGTAAGGAAAAGACACTGAGGCAGCTCATGCCATGAGATTCGTCACGGATGCTGACCCCTCCGCACACAGGCAAGGCCTTGGAAAAACCCTGCCTCCAGGCTGGTGGGCTGCCAACTCTGAAGTCAGCCCTCTTCATCAGACAGGGAGTTCCCTCCCACAGAGCACTAGGATGGCTTCCCACATGAGGCTGGAGAGCCTTGGGTAGGGATTGCACCTCACCGTCAGATCGAAGGCCATACAGTGGGCACAGGGGCTCCACCATCACCAGACTGAAGCTTTCAGACGACAGCCTTGTTTTATCCTCATTAGGTGGAGAGCACACCTAGATGCAGTCACAGGGCTGAGCATGGTTACTCCTATCTGTAATCCCACTCAAGAGGCAGGAAGGCTGTGAGTTCGAGGTTAGTCTGAATCACATATCAAAAAAGCAGGAAAGTATTAAAAGAGTGACCACCTCCTATCCAGTGTTAGCTATATGCCTCCTCCTCTTCCTTCTTCTCCCCTCCCCCCCCTTCTTTTTTTCTTTTGGGACAAGCTCTTATGTAGTTCAAACTGGTCTTGAATTGATGGCAATCTTTCCATCTCAGCTCTCAAGTTCTGAGATTATAGGAAAATACCACTAGTTTATATGGTGCTGAGAAATCAAACACAGAACCTCACGGGTGCTAGGCAAGCACTCTGCCAACTAAACTATATCCTCAGCTTTTGAAATACCTTTAAAATATTTATTATATTCATAAACTATGTGTATGTGTACAGGTGGGGGTGTATTATGAGTGCAGTACCCTCAGAGGCATCACACCCCTGGAATCTGGAGTTACAGGAGTTGTGAGCTGCCTAGTGTGGGTGCTGGGAATGAAGTTCAAGTTCCTTCAACAGTGGTACATGCTTTAACCGATGAGCTGTCTTTCCAGCCCAAATTAGCTTTATGTGTATGTGTGTAGGGGGGACTCAGCCGAAGCACAGGAAGCATATGTGTGGAGGTCAGAGAGCAACCTCATGGAGTTGACTCTCTTCTTGTAGGTCCCAGGGACGGAGCTCTGACCTCAACTAGTCAGGCCTTGGTGACAAGTACCCTTACTACTTACTCACTGAGTCTTTTCTCTGGCCTGACATGTCTTTTCTTTTCTTCTTTTCCCTTTTCTTTCTCTCTTTCCTTTTTTAATCAGTTAACTTTAGGGAAGTCAGCGTTGCTCTGGCTTTCTTTAGAAGACTGACAGTGGAGGCAGAATGATTTGTTCAGGTCTGCACTGCTAGATGATGGAGGATTGTGACCTCCTTTATCCTCTTCATCAGAACAGGGACCACTAGGGGCCACGACTGGGCATGCCTTCTTTGTCTCTCCCACCCCTTTGCCAGGAGCAGCCTCAGACCTTATTAGGTGTTGTGCCTGGAGCCTGGGCCGGGGCCAGGGCGTTGGCAGGCCCACTTGGATGTACTCTCTCTGCTCGTCATGCTTTGAGTTGGTTCCCCCATAGTTATGCCCATAGGGCAGAAAAGAGCTCAGTCTTTTGGAAATGGGGTCTGTGTGGACGAAGAGTCAGGATATCAGTGTTTTCTCAGTTTTCTCCCTAAGTGTTTGGCTCCTATCTCAGGGAACATGCTTTCCGGACAGGGCTGGCGCCATCCAGTGAACTGGGCACTTCCTTCTGTCCACAGCCCACCTCACTCCTGGCTGCAAAGCTGGCCAGGAGTCTCTGGAACCTAGCAACTCTCAGGAAACAATGGAAACTTGAGTTTGTATTCTCCTCCCTCTATCATTACTCAAAAGGTTTCCCTCAAAGCTACACACACACACACACACACACACACACACACACACACACACACACACTCACTCCAGTTATTTTTCTCTCCACCTATTAGCCCAGGGCTGCCTGGAAATTTTCAATCAGAAAAGGGGCCCTGGGTAGGTGGTAGAGACACTCCCAGGCTCCAGGCTTGTGTGGCTGCCATGGGCCACAGAAGAAATGCTACAATGAATCTGGTTTACCAAGAACATCTGAGATACATCTGTGTCTGTGAATGAACCTGGGTAAGAGCTGGTGTGTCTCTGGGAATGATCTATGTCAATCACATAGACAAGTATGTCTATGAATGATTCAAATTATCTTATGGCATGGGTAGGAGGGCCATCAGTCTCAAGTACCCATTCAAGGCCTGGGATGAGTGTATGAGATAAGTGTAGAATATACAGGCTTATATACACATAAGCCCTAGTATAAAATGTGTGATGACCGGTGTGTGAAAACATATGTATGGTCCAGAGAAATGGCTCTGTGGGTATAGATACCTGCTACCAAGCTTGATTACCTGAGTTGGATCCCCTGAATCTACATGGTAGGAGGTCATCTCCACATGTGCACTGCGACTCACATGCAGGCACGCGTGCGCACATACATGTGTACATGTTTACAAAACAAACATTTTAATAAATAAAAGATGCTTCATAGCTCTTTGGGTTGAGTCTATAGAAACGTAAACAAAAACGTAAACGTAGATGTGAGCAGCTGAGTGTGTGTGTGTGAGGGCTGACAAGTCTTGCAAGTGCTTGTGAGCTCCAAGGATTGTTAGAGAAAGTTCGTATGAGCTGTGCAAGCGACAGCAGGGGGTAACTCAGGGCTATAGAGCACTTGCCCTGGGGTCCCACACTTCTTTGTTCAGAAGCAACAGGACTGACTTTTAACAAAGTTAAGCAGAAGCTCCGCAAAGTACACTTGTAACATTGTGAATGTGAAACTCTGTGAAAACTGCATGCACGTGGGACCGCCTCGAAAGCTGTTTGCTGTGGACTCGGTGGAGCACATGGTGTGAAGAAGCGGTATGTGCAGAGGTCTCTATGCCCTACCGAGTGGCGTCCAAGTTTCATCCCACACCCCAGGCCACGTCTGGCGTGGAGCCGGTTGGGCCTCAGCCTACACCGAGGGGGACTGGGGCCCAGACAAAGGCACACTCCGCAGTGCCGCAGCTCCAAAGAGCCTAGCTAGCCGCCCGGAGGCGTGGGCCTACTCCGAGGGGGCGGGGCCAGGTCTTGTTGGGGCGTGGCTGGGGACACGGGGGCGGGACCTAGAGGACCTGGACGGGCCGGCCCGGGGGCGGAGCCTGGCGTTGGGAGGCGTGGTTAGAGGCTTGAAGGTGGGGTCTAAGGCTCCTGAACTTGGCGCCTCGGGGGCGGAGCTGGAGACCCGGGGGCGGGGAATGTGCGTGAAGGCGGGGACAAGAGTTTGGTAGGGGGGGCAAGGCGAGCAGTCCGAAGGACTCCGCAGGACAGCAAGCGGGTGGCTGCGGGCGGCGCCGAGTGAGCCTGCGAACGAGGCCGGGCCATGGGGCAGCGGGCAGTGGGCGCACTGCTGCTGGGATTGCTGCTGCACGCGTGGCTGCTCGCGGTGAGTGTGCGTGGCCAAGGGCCGAGGGCAGGGGGCGCGCGCCAACTTGGCGGGGACACCGGAGGCTGCTTGGCTGGGACTCTGGCCCGGGACGGCCGCGCCCGCGCAGGACCCTGGGCTGACACTGGCCAGCGCCACCCAGCAGTGTGGGGTTTTCCCTAGGGGACGCCCCAGGGACTCAGCGTGGAGGTCAGGGGCCGTCCCCGCAAGCTTGGAAACCCGAGGGTCGCCGGCCACGTTGTTCAGGCTCAGAGTCGCCTCTGGGCATGGCTCGGCCTGCCGTTTTTTTGGGGCCCTGAGTAACTTCTAGTTGGGTGGGAACTTGGCAGGACAAGGGTACCCTTTTGTGCTGCCAACTTGGCAGAAGGGGCACTCCGTGGTGATGGGGACCCTGTCAGTTTTCGTTGGAACTTCTCCATGCTATTCTCTGGGGAAACTATAATCAAGCAGTCATAAGTAAAAACTTGGAACAGAACTGAAGCTCGTGTGGAGCACCTCTGCACCCTGAAGTTCTCCAAGCCATGAGCTAAATCAATCACTGCCTTGCCCTGAGTCTCTAACACCTGGGGTGAGCTGGTTAAGCTCCTCGGAGGTAGTCCCACGTGTGTAAAGGGAACTCAGAATGGGAAGCCTTAGGGCAGTTGGGCCTGGATGGAATGAGTGCCGGGTGCTGCGCCTGGGCCCAGGAGCAGCAGCTGAGTTTCCCCAGCGTTCTTCCCAGGTCTCCGAAGTGGGATGCTCTATGCCCCTCCAGTTCAGCCCTTATTCTGAGCTCATGTAGAGCCACAAGGAAGAGAAGGGAACTCTTGAGGCAGGAATCCTAAGACCTAGAAGTTACTTGGCAGGAGACGCCCAGAGGACCCGAGTGACCTCAGGAAAGTCTGGGAGGAGCTGATGGACCAGCGGAGGGTGGAAGATGAGGGTGGGGTACATCTGGACCTGCTGTGGTGAGAGCCACAGAGCCCAGGTGCTCCTAGACAGTTTCCATCGATGTTCCCTGTCTTCAGAGCCAAGAAGGTGACTTTTCCAACTGGGCCAGTATTTACCCAGTGACTGATTCTCTGTCCTTGCCTGGCCGGCTCTTACCTCTGCCCTCTTGAGTCACTCCTAAACCTCCCACCAGGCCTGACCCCTACTGTTTCTGCCCCGCCCACACAGCACCTCTCTTCCCCACCCCTCCATCTGAGCAGTCTTCTTCCTTAATCTCCTGTCTGGCCTCTCACCCCGACCCTACAGCCCAGGCCACTGCAGTTGCTCCCCATTCAGCCTGAACTTGTAGCTTCTAAAACTGACTTTTCCTTCCCCAGGGCAATGACCTAGACCTGGGCTGCTATTTCTTCCCGACCTCCCCTCAGCTCTGCCCCCCTGTTGAGGGCTCCTCCAGAGCTTGGGCTACACAATTGCAGGAGTGGTGGGTGGAACTGTTTGCTGAGGGCCTGAAGAATTCTACCGAAATTCCCTCACTGCCACCATTGCCCTGCTCCCTTGTTCATTCACCAAATCTTAATGGAGCTGCATTCTGTGACAGTCACTAGGGGTCCTCCAGGCTCACTCATTGGGAACATACTTTCTGCACAGCTATTGTATGCTAGCATAGGGTTGCTTGAGATGGTTTGGGTGGGCCAGGACCCGCCTTCCCATGCTTTTAGAACTCAGACTAATGAACTGTAATTCACAGGAGACAGCCCTGAAGCGCTCGGATTATAGATGCTGCAAGCAGTCCCATGGAAGTCATCACTGATCCACCCAAGCTTAGAGATAGGCCCTCTTTGCCAAAGAGCTTCGCCTTAGGGGTCTTATAGAGCCAGTTTTAGTCCTAGCTTTTCAAGTCTCAGTGTCCACATCTGTGAAATGGGTGGAGACACCAGCTAGAGCAGCTTCAGGAAGATCAGCGTTTAGCCGTGTCCCAGCAAGCCTTGCCCACAGCTTATGATCCCTTCAGCCCTTTAGTTGGATTCTAGGCAGAATCTTTGGGTGGGGGAGGGCAGCCTACACTGGGCTCCGGAGTCTAAGTCTGACTGGAAGCAGGGACAGTGGTCTGTGATTACACAGGGAATAATTTCTGTTCTGGGGAGAGGATAGAACCAGGCCTGGCTGACTCAGGGCCTGCCCTGGCCTGTTGACCCTTTCCTTCCGACTTCAGTCTCGGCCCTTCCTTTTTTTGGGACCAGCCCCACCATTGATAAGAGTCCTGAGGGGTAACAGGAGTAATAACAGTGTTTTTCAGGCTGGGGAGGGAAGTGGCTGAAATACCTGCTTCCTGCCTCCCTTGGATTTTCTTGCAGGGAAGGCTGCTGGTGGGAGCTGGGGAATTTCTTCTTCTTCCTGGAGTGACTTCAGCCCTTCCCTCCACACAGCTGGCTACCCTGTCCCCCAGCTGTTACCGTTACCACTTTGTTTCAGACCTGTGCCAGGGAAAGGGCAGAGCTGAGGGTGTGTGGGTCAGACTGCAGAACCATCCATCCTCCGGGGCTGGGCAGAGGCTGATGTTTAGAGATGTGGTTCCCCACCCCCATCTCCTGGGTGTCTGAGGAGTCGTCTGGGCCTTGCTTGGCTTGGCCCAGGCCTGTTCCCCGGATGAGCACAGGCAAGTTAGGATCTGTGGGCTTGAATCTCTGTCTGGGAGAAGGTTAAAAAAAAGATGCTTTAACCCAAGTCGGTTCAGGATTCGGAAGACAGTAAGTGAAGGGTAGGGAGATCTTGGGGTGCAGGCCAGGCAGTGGCAAAGTACTGTAGATGGGTCACATGTATTCCGTGTACATTGATTGGGGACACTGTTTGCCAGCAGATCCTCACATTGATTCTGCTCTTCCCTGCCCACCACATCCCTGTCCCCTCCTTACTGAGAATAGAACCTCTCCCCACAGGGCCCCACCCCCTCTGGGTCTCTGATGTCCACTCTCCTCTCTTGTGGTTTATTTGCTAGGTTTCTGTTTTGTTTGGGTTTTCTCTCGCTAGTTTTTTATTTTTGAAAACATTTATTTTTTTGATAATTCCTAGTGTGTATCTTTGTATTTTGGCCATTTTGTGCCTGTTTTCTCACCCTCCTCCCTGACTTTTGGGGGGGTATGTTTTAGAGTGTCATGCACCCCAGGCTTGCTTGCCTTAAACTGACTATATAAAGGATGACCCTGAACCCCTCCTCCTCCCCCATCTAAGAGCTGGGATTACAGGCGTGAGCCACCATGCCTGGCTGAGTTTCTTGAACATGCCAAACGCATTCCTACCTCAGGGTCTTTGCATCTGCTTTTCTCTCAGCCTGGAGCGTGTGTCCCTGAATTCACAGGGCCCTCTGCTTCCTTTCAGGTCTTGATAATTCTGCCCAGAACCTCCTATCCCAAACTCACCCACCCTCACCCTCTGTTCCCCCGGCAGTCCTGAGAATAGAACCCGGAGCTTCTCACGTAGAATCATATGTTCTGTGTTGAGTTTCACCCTCAGCCTCATCTGTTTGCTTTTTCAAAATTGTATTTATTTCCTGTGTGTCTGTGGTGGGTTAATACATGTGTGTAGGTCAGAGGACGACTTGCTGTGATTGGTTCTCTCCTTGGGTACCAGGGATTGAATTTAGGTTATCAGGCTTGGCCACAAGCACCCTTACCTGCTGAGCCAGCTCGCTGGCTCTCTTCTCTGATTTTTGTTTATTTAATGTTTTGCTTGTTTTCGTTTCTTATACCTGATTATTTTTAATTAATGTTACTAATTAAATTTGTTCTTTGACAGTCTCATACATATGTAATACAACTCAGTCATTCTCGCTCCATCTTTCTTACTTTCCTGTTTACCACCATCTCGCTGTTTCTGACATCCTGTCTGTTTGGTGACCCACTGCGTTTAGCCAGAGCTCCCTGTGGGAACATAGATTTGAAACTATCCATTGGAGCCTGGTGGGCTGGCTCCCAGGAGACACATAGTCAAAGACAGTGACTCTTCATCTCTCAGAATCTAGCAGCAGCCAAAAGTTTGGCAGTGAGGGGATATACCTCCCTAAGCCCCTCCTCCATCCATGACTGACAGGGCCAGTCTTGTGCAGGGCTGGGTACCAGTAACCATTCCATCTGTTTTTGCTAGCTGGCACAATAAGTGCTCCATAAATGTTTTTGTTGAAATGCATTAAGCATGGAAACATAGGTCCCTAGACTCTAAGCAGAGGAAACAGAGGTACAGAAAGGTTAGGAGACTCACCCACTTGCCTACTCAGAAGAGTCAGATTTGAAGGTAGGCAAAGCTTCCTGACACAGCGCACTGTCCCATTGCCTACAGCCACCATCATATATTTTTTTTATTTTTATTTATTTGCCTTGGTGTTTGCCTGGAACTACATGTAGACAGTTGTGAGCTGCCATGTGGGTGCTGGGAATTGAACTCAGGTCCTCTGGAAGAGCAGTCAGTGCTCTTAACCACTGAGCCATCTCTCCAGCCCCCACCATCATATTCTTACTGTGTATTTTATTTATTAGGTATGTGGTGGGCACACATGATCAGAGGATGGCTTATAGGAGTCAGTTCTCTCCCACCCATGGGTCCTAGGGATCAGATCTGGATCTTTAAATTTGTGTCACCTCCCAGGCCCCACCATCACCTTTTGATGAAACTTGTCACTGATGCACTATCAGTAAGATCTCTGGTCTCGCCTGGCTTGGGGGCTACTTCAAGCAAGGCACAGTGGTGACATGGGGTCAGGACAGCTTCTGGTGATACCAGAAGCTGGAGTCTGGAACAATAATTTTTTTTGGCTTGTTATTTGTCTCTGAGGCCCTGCAGACAGTTGAATGCAGCTGGGGGCCAGACTCTGAGGACCAGGTCTGTAGGATGTGAAAGGTTTCTGCCTTGTGTGCTGTTCATAATGTGGGAGACATATGACCTGGGGCCCCACTGACTTGCAGAGAGCCTTTCCTAGTTTCTCAGCTGCTCCCTGGGGTCTGGACATTCAGATGGGTCTGAAGAGGCCTGAGGACTGCCTGGCCTTGGGGTGAAAGCTGGGGGTGGGATTTAGAAAGATATGGGTGATGAATCATAGGCAACTTGGAGGTCAGACCTCTGAGTTCTGGACCTTCTGTGTTTGAGGTGGAAGGGGTGAGCTCCCAGCCCTAGCCTTTCTCTCTTTTCTGGTCCAGCTCCAGCTGTGAGGGCCAGGCCGGAGGAGGATGGGTAGGTAATAAAGCTTAGCTCCCCAGTAGCTTCCTAACAGTCTGCCAAAGCCTTCTTTCTCTCTCCTCCTGTCCCTGTCAAGGACAAGGGGATCTGGGTTGAGGATTCCCGCCCTGTTGTTCCTACGCCAGCCCGAGCCTTGGTCTCTTTGGCCACCCCCTTCCTGATCCCAGAGCCTGAAGCTGGCTGACTGAAACCCAGAAATATGTGTGGAACTTGCCTCGTGGGGAGCCGCCAGCCTCACTACCCAGCCTGGTGGCGTCAGGCAGTGTCAATAACGGCTTTGAGAGGGGTGTGGCTCATGGCTGCCCAGGGGTGGTGGCCTGGGGGGCACTGTCATGAAAACCCTGAGAACAAGGTGGCTTTTTGAAGCCTGGAAATGTGAGCCTGAGCTGACACCAGAATCGTGCTTGCCGCTTTCATATGATGCTTGCTTGTGCCAAGGCTGCAGGAACATCCTAGCATCCCAGGGGCATTTGGAGCACCTAGAGACATCCCCTGGACCAGCCACTAGCACTCTTCTTTGAGGCATAGAGGAAGGCTTCCTACTTCTCTGGATTTTCGGGGACGCTCACTGTACAAAGGCTGACAGTATGGGTTAGATTGGTGAGTGAGCTAGTGGTGTGGGTTGGTAAAAGTCTTTAAACCGCAGCTGCTGGCGGGTGTGTATCACACTTAAAATTCATTTAACAAATATTTATGGAGCACTGTCTCTGTACTTGACCTTGTTCTAGATGCTAAATTTGCAACAGAAAACCAAAAAAGTCAAATTCTCACCCTTCTGTATCTTGTATTTTAGCCAGTACAGAAGCTAGCTAAACTCAGAGGGGGAAATAAAGCAGAGAAGGGTGTAGAGAGTCATGATGTGAGGTAAGCAAAGCCCTGATAACACACACTGGAGAGTGCAAGGAAGTAAAGGTGGGCAGATATCCGGAGAAGGGCATCCAGGCAAGGGGAATAATGGTCAGTAAGGGGTCTGGAGGTGGGGTGTTCCTGGCATGTCTGGGATGGCACTATTGAGGGGGTAGGTAGTGAAATGCAAATGAAAGGATGGTAGCAGGGTGGCACAGACTTGGCTATGGCAAATCCCAGGGTTTTGAAAGGCCCTAGTGCATCTTAAAAGGATTTTTATTTATTTGTGTGTGTGTGTGTGTGTGTGTGTGTGTGTGAGAGAGAGAGAGAGAGAGAGAGAGAGAGAGAGAGAATATGGAGGCCAGAAGTGGGTGTTGGAGTCCCTGGGACTGGAGTTATAGATGGTTGTGAACTGCCTGGTGTGAGTGCCAGGAACCAAACTTAGGTCCCCTGCAAAAGCAACAAGTGCCCTTAACTGCTGAGCCATCATCTCTCTGGTTCTCCAGCCCTGGTGTTTTAACAGAATGGCTGGAGTTGTTGTGAGGGTCAAGGGCAAAACAAGGAGCCTCTAACTCAGACCAGCGGTGCCTGGAGCTAGTTAGTACCAGGTCCACAAATGGAGGGAAGCGGCCGACTCTCCAGTGCATGTTGAAAGTTGAGCTCTCAGACAGTGGGTAGGATAGAAAGAGTAGAGCCTGGGAAAGTTCCAGGGAACTGCATGAGGAAGATAGAGTGGGACAGTGTGGGCCAGTGGTGACTGACTAATGCCAAGGCCAGTGACCTCTGGGCTTCTCCAGCCACTGAATCCCTCTCTGCCCAGGTTGGGGCCTCTGTGGTAACCTGGGGGCAGAGTAGAGGGCACCTGAGTCCACTTGTAAAACTCACCAATAGAGATTCCTCAGAACCACAGCCAAGCCCCTGGTCTGTGCTGTGCATTTATGAAGCACCATGTGGTCAGGCCCTGTGAAGGGTTGGGAAGAGTCTTCCTCTGGCCCTGGACTCAGATGAGCTAGCCACTGCTCTTGGTTGTGGCTTCAGGGGTGTGGGACGAGCTATGTTACCCATTCTACCCTCTTCCCTATGTCTTCACTGGAAACTCTTTCCTTGAGTGTGTGACACAGGATAAATAGTGAGCTCCAACAAGCCTGCTTTCAATGCTATAGATTAGCCCTGACTGGCTTTGTGACCTTGCACAAGTGGCCGGACCACTCTGACCCTTGGATCAGTTTTGAAATAGGCAAGCCCTGTGGCAGTTATGGGTTGACCAGATGGCTATGCTTGGAATGTGGTGGTGGTAGATAGCTAATGGCTGCTGTTAGATTTGTTCCTACACAGTGCAAGGCCAGCATGCTTTTTGATACAGAATTCCTAGTGTCTGACATGTTCTATTTCTCTGGACCAGGGGGTTGGAAGAAGCGCATAGCATCCCTCTGCCTTCCTTCTGCAGGCTTGGAACCCCAGATGCAATTGTGCCGGATTTGTCATTGCCCCCTTCCCTCCTGAGGCCACAGCTGCCGGACAGAGTCCACCCTTCTATCCTGATTGCTCCTTCCTGGAGGGGGAAAAGAATGGGGGGGTCACACCCCAGGGTGTGGCTTGGGAAAGGCTGGGGCTTCTGGATAAATCCATTTCCAGCTGTGTGCAGTCAGTAGGGTCTGAGCAACAGAAGGTGTGGCCAAAAGGCTCCCATGGGTGCAGAGAGGATGTTTGAGCATCTTGAGGGGAACAGGAGAGGGGGCGTCTTGGAACCCTATCCCAATGCAACTGTTCTTTCAAGCTAAGCCTGGGGGATACAGGACCTTGTCCAGGGGACCCTGGACAAGACTGTAGCTCATCCTCTTTTGTCAGGGCAGGAGTACCACACAGCTTTGTATCTGGCTCTTGTAGGCTCTCAGAGTCAGCAGGACTAGGGAGAAAGAGGGACATGGGTGTGTGTGATCCTGCCTATTGGGTGAGGTGTGGAGCAGACAGCCCTCCCTGCCTACCAGGGTGGGTCACGCCCAGGTGTTTCATTTTTAACTCTTGACATCTTTCCCAACTTCCTTAACTTCTGATCGTTTGTTGGTAAGGGGAGGCAGCCAGGGGCTTGGCAAGGAGAGGGCTTCAGAGGTGGCCTGGGGTGACCTCCACAGATGCTTCTCTTGGGGCTAGGCTGGGAATTCCCAGCTGCCTCTGGCCCCTTCCCAGCCCACCTCTCCCATGAAGAAGCCAGCCCAGCCCCCACCTCCTGGCAGCCCCTCCTAGCCGCTGACTCATCCCTGTCCATGTTTGGCAGTTCCAGTTTTCAAATAGTTGGGAACTGGGCTCATGACTCTCGTTGGAGCTCTGGCTGGCTGGGGTTCATTGAGACCATGGCCTCATAAATCCCAGCCCCAGTGACCTCTGTCACTTTTACAGCTCACCACCCACTTTTGCCTTCTGCCTTCCTGTGTCCCTGGGGCCAGAAGAACAGAGACCCGGAATTCTCGGAGGATAGGTCGGTCCCCTCTCTGACCCAAGTCACCTAGCCTGTGTTTAGTAGTGTTCACACCTTCTTAATTAAAAGCTATCACCCTCAAGAGACAGCCTGGCACAGGGCCTTTTTCTGGCCATCATTTCATTCAGCCCTCTCTGCTGTCTGTGGGCCTTACACTATTTCCTCTCAAAGGGGCAACTGAAATAGAGTGTCCCAGAATCTACTCGGTCTGCAGGACCCCTGAGAGTGGAACCCAGGTTCTCTGGCTCCTCAGTTTTCATTTCTTCCTTGGTGAGTCAAGCTTAGTGGTTCTTAAGAGGGTAGTCTGGGAGCACAGTCTGGAGGAGGGGAGTTGGTCCCTCTTAGCAAAGCATTTGAGCAAGATGCATATCTGCCACCTGGGTTTTGCTGGCTCCTGCTTCTCAAATTTGGTTATCTTTCCCCTGGACTTCTATCTGAGCCCTGGTAAGTTCTGAGTTGAGGCATGTGGCTCCTACCAGGACTGAGCACCATGCATGCTTCTCAGCCAGGTCCAAACTCCTCACTGGGCTTCATGAGTCCAGTGAGTGGAGTCAGGCTGTGTACAGTATTGAGAGATTGAGTGATATACCATGAACAGACACACACAGAATATACAGACGAGTCCCAAAGTGTCATTCAGACAACTGGGACATCCATTCATTTTTTTCAGTCATTCATTTAACATTCTAGACATTGTTAGGAGTATAGTGCATTTTCCAGATGTAGAGTAGCTTCAAAAGCAGTGGCCTGCCCAACGTCCCAGAGCCAGAGTTAAGATATGGAAGGAGCTGGAGGCTGGGTTCCTGCTCCACAGAAGCTTTTGGCTGAAAGAGGTAGGGCAAGAGCCTCAGAGCAGCGCAGCTCAGAAACCATTCATTTATGGTAAACTATCAGAAAAAGAAGAGACCAGTTTGGCACCTGTTATCAGGACAGGCTTCCTGGAGGAAGTGGCTCTGAAAGCAGGGTGGTTTAGATATACTTAGGAAAAAGGAAGCGTCAGGCAGAGTTCCCAACCCTCTGGGCCCCCCTCAGCCTGGATCCCATTGTCTCCATTGTATTGGATATAGAGGAACTGGAAGGAAGGACCCCTTGCTTACTGTTAGAGTAGTTAAAGCTGAGGAAAGAATGAGAGGAAGTCCCCAAGATAGCTGACAGCAACTTCCATCTCAGCATCCCCACCTACCTAGCCAGACAAGTAGGCAAGAGGTCGAGGCCTGGCTTCCACTTGGCCACACGCTTCATCCTTTTCGCTGAACCTCCATTTTCCTGCTGTCAAAGTGGGCTATGTTCTTGCTCTTTGGTCCTCTGCTATGGCAGAGTAAAGGACTCAAGCTTCTCCAGAATTAGTGGTCAAATATTCTCAAGCCCAAGGTGGTCCCTTGGCCGTGACCTCTGTCATAGTCTTCTTCTTTGATACTGCTAGCCCTTAAGTGCTGGGCCTTCAAACAAACGAGGGGCTGGGACTGTTCTGTGGACACTTAGGTATTGTTTTTTTTTTAATTATTTTTTATTTTTTAAATATTTATTCTTTATTTTATGTGAATCCGTGTTTTGCCTGCATGTATAACTGTATAAGAGTGTCAGATCTTGGAATTACAGATAGTTGTTAGCTGCCATGTGGATGCTGGGAATCAAACTCAGGTCCTCCGGAAGAACAGTCAGTGCTCTTAAGCTCTGAGCCATCTCTCTAGCCCCACTTAGGTGTCCTTGAATCTGTCCTGTCCTGTATGTCAGTCCTGGGCTCACCTACGAGTCTCGTGAGTCCCTGATGGCTGGGCAAACAGCCACAGTCACTGTTGGTGTCTGGCTGTTGAGCACTCCACTAAGAGCCTCGAGAGTCCCAGTGGCATGTGGGACTTGGGGTAAACCTTAGCTTCTTGGAACCTAATCTCCTGATGCAAAATGGGACCATTCATTCATTCGTTCTACAAAACTCTGTTAAGGGCCCTCTCTTTGCCAAGTCCTGCACATGGCTGACTGATGGAGCTGCCAGTGCCCTGGGGAGAGAGGCAGAGAGGAGGCTGCCAGGAGGTCCCCTTTGCTAGCCATTCACTGCTAGTCTGTAGTCCTCTTTCCCTGTCAGTGAGCTGGTGGGAGGAGGGGGTTAGGGATTGCCAGGCCAGCTGAGAAGATCCTTAGGAAGGGTGGAGGCTTGCAGGTTCATCTTGAGTCTCAGGACATGAAGAATAGAGGCTATTTATATAGAGTCCAGACATTTCCATTTAGAGTGATGGGAAGCAGCTCTCAGATATCAGGATGGGATTAGACTCAGTGCTATGAAGGAGACTAGGTGTGGTGATGCATACCTACAGTTCCAGTAATCTGGAGGCTGAGGCAGGAGGATCTCAGGTTCCAGGGCAGTGTGGACTATCCAGACAGACCCTGTCTTCAAAACCAAGACAAGAGCTGAGAGCAGTGTCACATGCCTGTAATCCCAGTACTTTGAGGTGGACACAGGAAGAAGGAATCCAGGACAGCCTGAGCTAGATAAGACCTTGTCTTTAGCAGTCTTTTTTTTTTATTTATTTTTATTATTTATTTATTTTTTCGAGACAGGGTTTATCTGCATAGCCCTGACTGTTCTGGAACTCACTCTGTAGTCCAGGCTGGCCTGGAACTCACAGACATCCCCCTGCCCCTACCTCTCGAGGGCTGAGATTAAAGGCCTGTGACATGACTGGACTGAGACCCTGTCTTGAAAGGAAGGAAGGCGAGAGAGGAGGGTAGAGTTCCACGGCCTCTCCGCTTTTCTCTCAGCTTTCTTATATGGGGGAGGCAGAGGGAAGTTAAAGCTTGGAAGTGAGGTGTGGAAATGCTGGGAAAGGGTTAAGTGGGCCTGGAAAGGGGAGGAACTAGAACGCTGGGATAGGAATGTTCATGATAAGATCAAAGCCTGTGGCCTGCCTGGGCCTCACCTCTGTTTCACCTGAGCAGTTGGAGGGAATTCTCCAGGCCAGGGACCTGGCCTCCCAGGGGATGAGGGTGGGGGCTGGGGGTGGGGTCCTACCTTCCTGCTTGTCACACTCCAGAAGGCCTGACTCTCTCAGCTTCCCCGACACTCTCAGTGTCCCTCTGCTCTCTTCCACCCCTGTAGTCCCCCACCTGTCCTGGGGCCACTTCTAGCAGGTGCTGGAAGCGAAGCCCCTGAAGTCACCTGTAGGGAGAAACTGGCAGCTATGGTATAGGAGCATTGTCTCCTGCAGCTCACCCCTGTCTCCAGAAGCTCACCCTTGTCTCCAGCAGCACACCCCTGTCTCCAGAGGCTCACCCCTGTCTCCAGAAGCTCACCCCTGTCTCCAGAGGCTCACCCCTGTCTCCAGAAGCTCACCCCTGTCTCTAGAAGCTCACCCCTGTCTCCAGCAGCACACCCCTGTCTCCAGAGGCTCACCCCTGTCTCCAGAAGCTCACCCCTGTCTCCAGA
>PVIH01017620.1:0-41194 GCA_004025045.1 Sigmodon hispidus
CACCCCAGCCCCTCACTGGGGGATTCCAGGCAGATGCTCTACCACTGAGTCACACCCCAATCCCTCACTGGGGGATTCTAGGCAGGGGCTCTACCACTGAGCCACACCTCAGTCCCTCACTGGGGGATTCTAGACAGGTGCTCTACCACTGAGCCACACCCCAGCCCCTCACTGGGGGATTCTAGGCAGGTGCTCTCCCACTGAGCTACACCCCAGCCCCTCACTGGGGGATTCTAGGCAGGTGCTGTACCACTGAGCCACACCCCAGCCCCTCACTGGCGATTATAGGCAGGGTCTCTAACCACTGAGCTACATCCCAGCCCTATTTGTACTTTTTATTTTGTGACACAGTCTTGATGAGTTGCCTTGTGATCCCCTTGCCTCTGCTTCCCATGTACTGAAATGATAGGTCTGCACCATCATGCCTGGTCAAGAAAAGAATATTTAAAATAAACTTCTTAAAAATAATTGTTTTGGTTTTACCTGGTGATGATAGCCAACACCTTTAATTTCAGTGTTTGGGAAGCAGAGGCAGGGGGATCTCTGTGAGTTCAAGGCCAACCTAGTCTGCTAATTGAGTTCCAGAACATGCAGAACTGTAACACAAAGAAACCCGTTTCTAAAATCCAAATACTAGTAGTAGTAGTAATAGTTTTATTTTAATTAAATTATTATGTATAATTTTATTAATTAATTTAATTAATAATTAATAAAATTATTATGTATAATTTTATTAATTAATTTAATTAATAATTAAAATATGTATGTATGTATGTATACATGTGCACACTAGTGCAAAGGCCCATGGATGCCAGAGAGGATTGTTGGATCCTGTCGAACTAGGCAGTCATGAGTCATCCAGTCTATGTGCTGAGAAATGAATTCCGGTCTTTTGCAAGAGCAGTATGTACTCTTAACTGCTAAGCATATTACTCCAGCCCCTAAGAACAAACTTTTAACTTTTAAATACTTTTAGCTTCATAAAAAAAAAAAATCCGTCTATAGCCTGCATTCTTTTCCCCTCATTGTAATCGTCTTATGTTATTACAGACATTTTGACATAACCAATGAATCCACATTGACTTACTATTTTTAGCCAATCAATTCAGAGCGTAGTAAAGATTGGGTAGAAAACACCCCCAAAGGCTCATGGATTGAAGGTTTGGTTCCCCAGCTACTGGCACTATTGAGCAGTAATGGCTGAAACGAGATACTGAAATAATTAATGGAACAATCTACCAAAGAGTGTTCTTCTAATTTCCTTTCCACAGCTGTGATAAAACACTCTGACCCCAAGCATCTTGGACTAGGAAAGGATTTATTGGCTTACACTTCTAGGTCACTGTCCCTCATATATCATGTGCCTCTCTGGCTATACTGTCTCTACACCAGCTATAAACAATGGGACCAGACTGAACCTCTCTGACTGCATGCCGAAATAAGTCTTCCTTGTTTCTAGTTGTTTCTCTAAGGCATTTTGTCACAGGATGGAAAGTCAACACAGAGTCCTCAGAATCACCTGCTGCCATTCCAGTTTCCCTTCCAGGACACCTAGATCTTTGGGATCCTTGAATCTGGGGCCATTTCTCGGGATTTCCTTATATTTGACAATCTGAATAGTTTTCAAGTATTACCTGCGCTTTGCAGCCTATACCTGTGAGCCCAGACCTGAGGAGGGTGAGGCAAAAGGGTCATGGGATCGAGGCCAGCCTGAGATACTCAGCAAGACCGTGTTTCAAAATTATTTTCTTAAAAGCCTGAGAAAGAAGCTTCATTCATAAAGTGTTTGCCGCTTCAGCACAAGAACGTGAGTTTCATCTCCAGCACCTGCTGCCAGATGTGGTAGCATAAGCCAGTGCTGGGGAGGTAGACACAGGAGGATCCCTGGGGCTCGCTGGCCAGACAGACTAGCATACACTGTGAGCGTCAAGAGAATGAGACCTTGTCTCAGTGGAGGCAGAAGATGTTTGCGGGAATGACGCCCATAATTGTCCTTGTCCTCTAGTGTCCACGTGCATGTGGGGGTGTGCAAGAGCTGTCCTCTGGCGACCGCACACAAACCATGGTATATGCAAACACACACACACACACAGAGAGAGAGAGAGAGAGAGAGAGAGAGAGAGAGAGAGAGAGAGAGAGAGAGAATAAATAAACGTGAAAAATAAGAGAAAATAAAACTTTAAAGAGGCTGAAGAGATGACTCAGTGGTTATTCTGGCCTCCATGTGCACCTGTGTGCATATACTTAAAAACAAAATAAAATGTTTTTTATAGATTTATTTGTTATATATATCACATTCTGCCTGCATGCCAGAAGAGGGCACCAGATTTCATCATAGATGGTTGTTAAGAATTGAACTCAGGACCTCTGGAAGAACAGTCAGTGCTCTTAACCTCTGAGCCATCACTCCAGCCAGAATAAAATATTTTTAAGAGCATTAAAGAATCAAGTATCATGAATTACCATTGAGTGGCAAACTTGAGACCCCTGCTGTTTTCCCACACTTGGTGTGGTTATAGGTTTAGGGAGAAGTAGAAAAATGTCACTGTCATTATATCAACTCAAGACTAGATGCTAATACATGATTTGTGGGTGTTGAAGTGGACGTTTGACCTTGGAAGCAACCTGAGGGATTATTTTCCAGGTTTCTCCACCATATTTCCTCTGTTCCATGTTTATATTGTACTCTCTAGATCCTGTGGATCATGACTCCTTTGGGGTCAAATGACCCTTTCGTGGGAATCCCCTAAGACCATTGGAAAACACAAGATATTTACATTGATTCATAACAGAAGCAAAATTATAAAGTAGCCACAAAAATAATCTTACGGTTGGGGTGTCACCACAACATGAGGAACTGTATTAAAGGGTCGCAGCATTAAGAAGACTGGGGACCGCTGTCCTGGGAGGTCACTACACACTTATGAACATGTCCTCCTCCTTTTCCTCCTCCTCCTCCTCTTTCGTGGGTTGGTTGGTTTGTTCTCATTGTCACATCCAAAATTCCTGGCAAAAACAACTTAAGGCAAGTGTCTTAATTTCTTTTCCAGTTACAGTGATAAAATATTCTGACCAAAGCAGTTTAAGGGAGAGCATGTGTATTGTAGCTCACTATTCACGGAACAGTCCACCAGCATGGTGAAGACACCAGGACAGCAGGAAGCTGAAGCAGCTGGTCATATCACATTTACAATCTGGAAGCATAGGGAATGGCGCCACCCACAGTGGGCCAGTCTTCAAACCTCAATTAACCCCACCCTGGTAACCTCCACAGGCAGCCCGGAGACCTTTCTCCCACATGATTCCAAGTAGAGTCAGTTTGACAATTAGCAGAGACCATCACAGGAAGAAGATTTATATGGGCTCACAATTTTAGAGGGTTCAGTCCACTGTCTGACTGCTCAACCCCAGGATGCATGTACATTGTAATATCAAAATTATTAACCTATACCCTAGTAGGTAACATCTCTAATAACCAGAGCACAATGCTATGTGCGCTTCTTTCTGCCTTAGTTATAAAAACTCCACTGACTTCCAAATCCTGTTGGTCAGCACCCCAGTGCAGACACATCTGAATTGGTTTCCTTTTTGACAGTGTGTGTGTGTGTCTGTGTGTGTGTGTGTCTATATGTGTGTCTGTGTGTCTGTCTGTGTGTCTGTGTGTGTGTGGTATGTGTGTGTGTGTGCATGTGTCTGTGTGTGTGTCTCTGTCTGTGTGTGTGTCTCTGTCTGTCTCTCTGAGTGTGTGTGCATACACCACAGTTTGTGTGTGGTTGTTGGAGTACTACTTGCATGAGTTGATTTCCTCACTTTGAGGCTGGGGACTGAACTCAGTTCAGGTCTGGCCACGGGTGCCTTTATCTGCTGAGCTGTCTCATCAGCCCCACGGTATTAGTTGATTTTTTCTAGGTGAGTATTCTACCAGCTGAATTGCATCTCTGGTCTCCCACTTGTTTTCTCTGGATTGAGTCTCCCTTTTTGTTGCTAATAACACTAGCCCATGAGGCACTGGTGGGGACATTTTCTGTGGATCGTATGTCCCACTAGGTCTTAATAGTTTTCTCTGCTGTTCCCATTGAACCGATGACTGTGTCCCCCACCACCACACTCTGCCCCAAACCAACCCCATTTGAATCCTCTCTACCTACCTTCCAAGGCCATGGTTAGATGACTACAGCAAGTCTCTGTGTCTATCCGAGGACCACCGTTTGTCCCTCTGTACAGCCTGGGTTCTGGCCAAGCTGTCCTGCCATCCTGCTGGTCTACCTGGTAACCAGGGGCTTCTCAGGTTACTTAGAGGATCGCTTTGCCTTCGAAACTCCAGCTGTCCCCTCAGATGCATCAGTAACCGATGCCAAGGCCCTGAGCGACACAGAGCCAGCAGAAAGCTGGTGTCCCTAGATGCTCTACAAATGCTCAGCCTTGTCCTCTGACCACGACAGTCTTCAGAGTGGCTGGTGAGTAAGCAAATATGGGGACTAGGCATGGCACCCAATAATCTACATTGGGGGTCCCTAACATGGCTTTAACTAATGCCATGAGATAGATAACCCAGGCAGCTTTTTGGGAATCCTGGGGCAGATGCGCGGGGGAGGGTAGGGATGAGGGAGCACAAGAATGAGAAGGAGGGAGCAGTTCAGTCAGTCTTCAGTGGATAGAGACTCATCAGGAAGTCTGACACAGTTCAGAAGTCCTGGGCATCTGCTGACAGCTTATTTACTCTGTGTTGCTGTGGGTGCTGTGGGTGAGGTGGCGGGGGGGGGGACGGGGGACAGTGAGCATGTGTGGAGGTCAGAGGCCAGCATGGAGAAGTTGCTTCTCTTCCTCTACCTTGTGGGCCCAGAGATGTAACCCCAGTCCTCAAGGCTTAACATTACATGCCTTTGTCAGCCGAGATATCTCACTAGTCTTGCTGGCAGCTCCCTTGACCCTGGTAGACTCTCTGGGTTGGGTGGAAAGGGGTGAGTGGCTTCGAGAGGGAGCCCTACTACTCAGCCTGTATGTGCTGCTCAGAATAAGGGTGTTTGGAAGAAAACTGTGGGCCATAGCTCTAAATTCAGTTCTAAGTTAGTCCTTCATTTTTTCCGAGAAAGGCTCATGGGTAGTCCAGGGTGGTCTTGAACTTGTGATCCTTCCTCAGCCTCCTAAGTGCCAGGATTATAGGCACATGCCACCTCCCCTGGCTTCTCAGTCTCTCACTATTGAAACAGATTGGGTGGTGGCAGGAAGCTGTATGGAAAGAGCCTTGGGGAAGGGCCTAGGTCTGCCATTTCCCACAGGGATGACTCTTGGTTAGGACGTGCTTTTCTAGTCTTCAGGCTCAGCTGATACTTTCTGAGTCTGGGGAAGTGTAGAAACCCTCCCTCTGCCTGTGATAGGGGTACAAACGGGTGCTGGAGCCTCTGCCTGCTCTGACATTCTGAGCTGAAATTAGTTATGAAATGATTTAGATAAGATCTCCTCCATCTCTTTGCCCACCTCCCCAGCTTCCCCACAGGGTCTCATGTAACCCAGGCTAGCCTCAAACTTGTTATGTAGCCAAAGATGACCTTGAACTTCTGGTCCTCTTGCTTCCAACCTGGAGTCACCACATGCATATGCCATGGGGCCTTGCATGATGCTGGGGATGGAACCAAAGCTTTGCACATGACAGGCAAAAATACTGTCAGCTTCATGCTCAGACATACGTTTATTTATTCTATCTGAAATAGGGTCTCCTGCAACCCAGACTGGTATTACATAGTCCAGGATGGCCTTAAACTTCTAATCCTCCTGCTTCTCCCTCTCAAGTGCTGGATTACAACTGTGTGCCCCATGCCTGGTTTATTAGGTACTAGGGATGGACTTCAGGGCTTCATGGATGCTTTGAGGGCACTCTGTCAACTGAGCTGACACCCTAGCCCAAGACTCAGCCCCTCCTGTGCTATATGAATCAAATTCAGACTACTCTAAGATGAGGTGACATCACCACCTTACCTGTTCCCAATGGACCACAGAAACTCAGTTTTGATAAGAGATGGAGGAAGTGTCTCAGACTGTTCACACCCAGCCCTGGACAGAGCGGGGCTAGGGGTCCTTTCCCTGTAGGCTCAGAATGGACACTACCAACTCCCCTAGCCCACCGAATCTTGTTGACCTCTTTGAGTTTACTTCGTTTTGATTGTCTTGTTCTCCTGTAGATATTTCAAGAATGTCTCATAGCCTCATAAAGAGACCCCTGTCTTCTTCACATGTGTCACAACCTCCAAGGCATAAGGAAGACCTTCAAATAGATAAACATGTTTCCTAAAGCAAGCGGGGAGGAATAGTATGTTCAGGACTTTTCTGGGGAAGCTCAAGCAGTACTCCTGGGAGAAGGCATAAATGATTCATAAGAAATCTCCAGTCAATCCAATATCCCTAAATTGTACAAATATTAAAAGTCTCCGAAGTATGCAACAGTGGAGATGAAAATCAAAGGTGGCACAGTGGCCATCCTGGGCTCAGCTTTGAGGGATCCTTGTCAAGCGGCTGTGCTGGCCATATGAATTCTGCCATTCCCTTCAGATATGGCTGTACCACACAGTGATTTTGAAACCAGCATGGACTACTTGAGATCCTGTGGCAAGGAGACACCTTCCAGGGGCTGGAGATGTGGCTCAATGGTTAAGAGCACTTGCTCTTCCAGAGGACATGAGTTCAATTTCCAGCATCCACATCAGGGAGCTTACAACTGCCCATAACTCCAACTCCAGGGGAACCCAAGATTCTTTGACTATGTATGCATGTGCATGTACATGCATATACACATTAAAAAAAATAAAAGCCAGTTTTCAAGGGTCTCTGTAAGCTAGCATCAGGAGCCCTTAGACCCACCAACAGATACCCCCAGGACTCAGGAAGCTAAAGTATGGAGGACTTCTGTGAGTACAAGGCTAGCCTGGACTATATAGTGAGACTCTGTCTTTAAAAAATAAAAAGATGGCTGAGGATATGGCTCAATCAGTAAGCTGAGTTCAATCCCTAGAAGCCACATGGAGGAAAAAAAAAAAAGCAAAGCACAGGAGTTCAGAGCTGAGGTGACAGACTTAGGCAGATGACCAGCCAGTCTGGCCTATGTGGGGGAGTTCCAAACCTGTGAGAGACTGTGTCTCAAAAACAAAGATTTTCCACTGGCCTCTACATACACACACCACACTCATGTGCACTCACTCACACAGGCAAGTCGCATGGTAATACACACAGACTTCACATCCCACATTGCCTATCACATAGACACCTTTAAGAGATTGTACCCTCAAAACAAACAGAAACACAAATTCTTCCAGCCAAGCTAGCCTATCCTTTCTAATATGTGCCCAGGACACCGCACCAGTCCACACAAGGGGTCTCTTTGGAGGACAGATAGCTGCTCCTCTGAGCCCATCCCGAGATAGGCACCCAGAGACCCTTGTCAGTCAGGCCATCCCTTGCTAACGAGTAACGGAAGGGTCTTGGCTCAAAAGGAAAGCCCCAAACATACCCCTAAGTCAGTGGCAACCAAAGGATCAAAAGCCTGAGGCTTGCAGAACTACAGAGCAAGTTCAAGTCCATCCTGGGCAGAGCCCACTGTAGTGCCCCCCACCTGTAAACCCAGTACTCTCGAGGCAGAGGCAGGAGGATTGTTGTGAGTTCAAGGCCATCCTGCTCTACATTTAGAAGAGAACTGGAACATTTCCTAAAAAAGAAACAGCAAAACCACCAGTGTAGGCAGCTTAACAGGACACATATTTAATGTTTTTAAATTTTTAAAAATTTGTATGCATGTTTGTGTGTATGTTGCCATGGGTGAGAATATTTTTTTAAGACAAAGTCACTCACTAAGTTATCAAGGTTGGCTTTGAACTCAAGATCCTGCTGCTCCAATCTTCCTAGTATCCCGGATGCCAGGCCTCACCACCAGCTTGACTCTGGGGAGATTCACAAAGCCACTTCAAGGGCAATGCATGGTCCTTGCGACCTCTCCTGCTCCAGCGCTAAGGTTTCCAGAGCATATGGTTCATTTGGGACTGAGAGTGAAGGTTTTTGGCCAATGGAAAGGAGTTAAGAAGAAGAAACCTTGGAAAATGGATGTTTCCCAGAAGCCAGACAATAAAACAGGCTCTGGCCCAAAGTGTGACCTCATTCACCACCCCCCAAAAAAGGGGGAGCTGCCTAGATTAGACTACAGAGTTCATTAGTTCTAGGCCATCCTCAGCAACTTAATGAGACTCTATCTTGAAATGAAGAGAAATAGATAAAGCTCAGTGGGAGAACACTTGCCGGCTATTCCCCCAATGAGGAGATGGGGGCGTGGCTCAGACCCTGAGGTCAACCCAGACCAAACCAAGAAACTCAAGTTAAGATTTCAAATAAATACCATTTGTTTCTCATAACAAAGGGGTGAGGATTTTCCTTTACACAGTCCCAGCTAAGGGCAATAGAGACTGGTGATGTCTTCAGAGACCCCACCCCTCTTAGCCTTGGTATTCCCGGGCTACTGAAGCAGCCAGCACCCCAGCTGTCCTCTGCCCTCTTCCTAAAAGTCACATGTGTGTCTCCAGCCCCTATAATGTCTCTGTGGGATATGACAGGATATGACACCTGTCTGTCCACTGACAGAACCATACGGGCTTCTCTCCCTCTCTCTCCAGCAGCACCCCACAATGCCAGCCACCAACCAAGGATGGCCTGAGGACTTCGGTTTCCAGCTGGGCGGCTCTGGGCCCTGCTTCGTGATGGAGGTGGCTGAAGGAAGCAGCGCCCACGCTGGGGGACTGCGGCCTGGGGACCAGATCCTGGAGGTGGAGGGGCTGGCTGTGGGTGGTCTGAGCAAAGAGCACCTTGTGCGCTTGGCACGGCGCTGCCCTCGAGTGCCACCCAGCCTCGGTGTACTCTCGGGCCCTGAGGGTGGCCCCACAGCCTTGACAGCAGCCTGGCTAACTCCGGGATTTGGCCACAGCCTCCCGCTGGGCCGCGAACTGCTGCGTTTGGCTGGCCGCCCCAGACCAGATGCTGTGCACAGAGAGCGCAGGCGCAAGGCTCAGGAGTTCAGCTGCAAGGTAGGCGCAAAGAGAACGAAGCGACTGGGCACAACCTTGGGCGGCCATCTCAGCAAAGTTCTTCTTGTCTGACTGTCCGTCTGTTTGTTGTTTGTTGTAAGTTTTTGGAAACAAGGTTTCTCTGTGTAGCCCTGGCTGTCCTGGACATCTATCTATAAACCAGACTGACCTTGAACTCAGAGATCTGCCTGCCTCTGTCTCCGAGTCCTGGGTGAGCAAAGTTATTGAGGAAGATTTACAAAGCAAGTCCCTAGCCAGACTTGGCTACGTAGTGAGACCATTCTCCAAAATATATGGTTCACAGATGATTGACTCACTGATGGATGATGAACAGATGATATCTGAATTAATAGATAAATGTTTGGTAGATAAAAGCTAGATAGGTAAGTAGGTAGATAACAGGCAGATAGGTGGTAGATAGGTAGGTAGATAGGTAGATAGACAGATAGATGGATAGATAGATAAGAGAGATGATATGTGGGTCCATAGATATAAACAGGTAGGTAGATAGGCTGATAATAAATAGATGACTGATAGACAGATTGATAGATGATAGGTAGGTAAATAGACAAGTAGGTGGATAAATAAAGGTGGACAGATCAATGATAAGGATAAGTAGATAGATAGACAGAGGTAAATAGAGATAGATAGAGATAGAGATAGAGAGACAGAGAGACAGAGAGACAGAGAGAGAGATGTCCCTGCCTCTCATCTGGCCAAACTCCAGCAGAACAAGGAGTGACCTTGTAAGTGACCAGGGAATTCTCTGGAACATAGACATTCTACTTCACCGGGATGCTGAGCTTGGAAACTTGACTTCTACTTCTTGGCAAGGACATTTGAAATCCTGAGCTTGTCCGCTACAGAAAGTGAACCCCTCAGTCCTGGCCTGGGCAGATGAGGGGAGTGACCATTAGAATTTGGGGGTTCTCAGAAGCTAAACTGAAGAAGTTTACTGTCCACCCACACAAAGTTCTCTACAGAGGTCCAGACAGTTTTCCAGAATGGCTGACAGCCATGTAAGATTTCCTCATCTCAACCTGAGCTTCAGAGTTGAAAGGCAATAGGGAAGAATGTCGAGGAGACTCCGTAGGTTGTCCTCTGATCCGTGCTTGCATGATATGGCATGTATTTGCCTTCATCTAAAATAACATTTTAAATTGTAAAAAAAAAAAAAAAGGGCTGGAGAGATGGCTCAGCGGTTAAGAGCACCATCTGCTCTTCCAGAGGACCCGGGTTCGATTCCCAGCACCCACATGGCAGCTAACAACTGTCTGTAGTTCCAGTTCCAGGCAAACACCAAGGCAAATAAATAAATAAATAAATAAATAAATAAATAAATAAAGTTTTAAAAATAAAAAAATAAATAAATAAAATGTAAAAAAAAAAAAAGTTCAAGCTCATTCCCACTTATTTAGAGTGTTTGAGGCCAGTCGGGGATGTATGAAATGGGGGGGGGGGAAGAAAAAGAAAACAGATCATGTCTACCACTGTCCCAGATGATTTGCTGGGATGGAAAGCTTGTTCCATCCAGTTCCCAAAGAGTTGGAAGGCAGCATCCAGTAAGGGAAAGTGGACATATAACCTTGCCCAGGAAGCAGAACTGGAAAAGATGAACTCTGTCTGGCAGTCAGGGAAGGCCTGACAAAATGTGTTTAGCCTGGAGGTATGTAAAGTGGTGGATTGGGGTTTACCAAGCTCTTCCGAAAAGTAGGTAGATCCCAATAAAAACTGGCCTCTGTGGAAGCCTCAGTGGTTTATAATAACCAGCTCCTCCCCCACCCACCCAGGTTCCCACCAGAACTCTGTCTGCCCCAATTTCTGCTCCTTTAAATCACTGATATTTAATAGAAAATCCATTAGTGTCCCATGATGGAGCCGCATGCTTAGATGTAGGTTGGTAATAACTGACACCGAAACCACTCTGTGGCCTGGGCCCCAGGAGGGGGAGCTATTTTTTCCTCTTTCTTACATAAAGCATCCTTGTAGCTAGCCACAGTCTTTTGAAATGGGGCCGTTGCTGCTTTGATTCCAAACTTGCAGCCTTTTGCAGCATCTCAGGTGTGCAGTGGTTGGGGGTGGGGGTGGTGCCTGGTGTTACAGACTGCCCTAATCCCTTTGAAGACAACAGGGATGAGCAGGGGACCTTAAGAAACACTGTGTGGCTGCTGCCCTTTAGTTTCGCTACATGAATATGCATGGAGAAATTGCTATGCACCAGGTTCTGTGCTGGAAGCTGGACTGGACTCAGGTGAGGAGCCGTAATAGCTGATATAGACAGTGAAATACAAAGATTCCATGTGTTGGGACTCAGACACTCCCTGAGTGACCTATGTCACCTGCTGATGCTAACTCGTCCGCTACTCTCACTGCCCTAGAAAGCCTGCTGTGACACACTAGTGGAACCACCTAGAACACAATTGGGGACCTTAGAAATAGCTTTAGTATATAAAGGCACTTGTCACGCAAACCTGCTGCCCAGAATTCTATCCCCAGAATCCATGTAAAGACGGGAGAGGAGAACCAGGTTTACAAGGTTGTCCTTGAACTCCGTACTTGGACCATAACATGCACACATACACAATAATGATAAATTTTAAAGAATTGATTGTATGCTTATGTGTGAATGGCTGAATGTATGTGTACCGTGTTTGTGCAGTACCCACAGAGGCCAGAAGAGGGCATTGGATCCCCTGGAGCTGGAGTTATAGGAGGTTATGAATTGTCCAAAGTGTGTTCTGGAAACCTAACCCAGGTCCTCTAGAAGAGTAACAATGCTTTTAACCATAGAGCTGTCTCTTTAGCCCCATTTTTTTTGTTTTAAGAACGCCGTCGTCAGACATAGATTCAGTTCCAAGGTTCAGTATCAGGACCAGTAAAATGGCTCCGCAGGAAAAGACAATATGCAAGCCGGACCACTAAATTCAGTCCTTGGAATCCACAGTAGGAGAGAACTGACTCCAGAAACTGTCCTCTGAACCTCAGACATGTATTGTGGTAGAGAGAGAGAGAGAGAGAGAGAGAGAGAGAGAAACAAAAAACATAATGACAGAGATTAAACTTCACTCATAGGTCATCGTGCACTGTTTTGTCAGAACATTACTTGAATTAATTCACAGATGTCAGGTCACTGAACGAGAGGGTGGGCTTTAGCCAGGTGTGGTGATGCATACCTGATCCAAGGCACTTGAAAGGTGGAGGCAGGAGGATGCCAAGTTTGAGACCAGACTGGACTCCATAGCAAGAATCTGCCCAAAAAAGACAGAAAGGAAGGAACGGAGGGAAGGAGAAAGGGAAAAGGCAAAGAAAACCAGCTCAGTCTAGTTTGTTACCTCAGCTACTCAGAAGGCTGCGGCAGGCAGATGACAAGTGGAAGGCCTTCTTGACTGCAGTGGAGAATCTAGTTCAGCCTGGACAGCTAAGAGGGACCATCTCAAAAGAAAACGGAAAAAAGACAGAGTAGAGAACCACTGAGGAGGATGCTCAGTGATGTCCTCTGGCCTCCACATGCACACATGCGCACACACATGAACATGTGCACAGGTAAACACACAAAGAAAGCCCGTGAATGTAGCTTATTGGCATTTGCCTGGCATGAAAGAAACCCTGGATTCCATCCTCATACTGTAAAACAGAAACAAAAACTAATGAGAGAGAGAGAGAACTTTAGGTACATTAACAAGCTATTTTCCAGGAACATTGTGTGCATTCCTACACCCGGGTTCAGTGGCCCCCACACCCCTCTGAATAGTTGTTCCTTTATTAGCACTAGCTTGTTACATGTGTGAAGAGAAAGAAAGTTCAGAGAGAGAGTTAAAATTCATAGCAGGGCACACCTTCTTAGTGTGCTTTTATGGAACCAGAATATTCTCCATAGGGACCCTTAGCAAACAGTGCTGTGGATCGGAACACCAGCATAGTATTATAATAATAGTAACTAGCAATTAGTGAGTGCGTGGCACGTGTTTAAGCCCTTATATTAAGTCCTTTGATCTTTAAATTCTTTGGAATGGCTGTTCCTGGGCTGATGAAATGTCTCAGCGGGGTAAAGGCACTTGCCCAAATCCCTGATGATCTGAGTTCAATCCCTAGAATCCACATGACGGGAGAAAACCCGACTCCTGCCAAGTTGTTCTGTGACTTCCACAGATGCAGATGTGCAAAGAAATATTAAGAAACAAAACAAAAAAAGAACCCAAGCAAACAATCATCGAATCCCAATTCAATAATCTTGCAACCTGTATCAGTTGTGTGAACTGTCACTTCTCTGCAGGTCCTGTCTCTGTGACCCCTGTGACCCTAGCTCTTTAGATACATAATGAAGATATTAGTAGTCTCTGTCTCAAAGGCAGCTGAGTGGTTAGAAGTGTGGTCCGGTGGCCAGGGTTTCCTGTATCAGCTATCCCGTGGAGGTTAACTGAGGACTCTCCATGGTTCTACCTGGGATCCTCTCCTTGCAGGTAGATGACATCTTGGGGGACCAGCCAACAGCTAAGGAGCAGGTGTTTGCTGCACTGAAGCAGTTTGCTACGGAGCAACGTGTGGATGAGCTAGTGTGGGCTCTTACTCTGGTGCTGCCCATCGAGGCCCAGGGCCCGGTCCTGGAAAATCTCAGGTACCTCTGTTGATGTCGAGATGGGGAGACAATTGAGGGGTCACTAACAGAGGGTGTCTTTCCGATCCAAGAGGGACATGGGGTCTGCTCTTGAGCTGGTGAACAAAGCCTGTCGCCGTGCTTGAGTTTGTGATGGTGAAAGGCTGATGCTGGCCTGTGAAGGATCACTTCCTGAGATAAAGCCACAGCTTGCTGACTGCACTCAAACCAAGATGGCAGGAATCTCCTATAGAACAAACACTGAGACACTCCCAGCTCCATACTGTGACCGAGCAGTGGTACAATATAAAGGAAACAGTTCGTATGATCCTGACACCCACCCAACCTCACAGGCAATGCGCACTCTCCGTCTCTTGACCCTTACACACACACACACACACACACACACACACACACACACACACACACACTTTTTTATACTTTAAAGATAGGGTCTCCTAATGTCACCAAGGCTGGCTTTGAATCAATATTCTCCTGCCTTAGCCTCCCAGGTGATGTAATTACAGGTGTGAACCACCACATTAGGCTCTTTCTGTGTGTGTGTGTGTGTGTGTGTACAGGGTCTTACTATGTAGCACCTGGATGGCCTGGACCTTGCTATATAATGCAGGCTGTTCTCAAATTCATGAAGATCTACCTGCCTCTGCCTCCTGGGTTCTGGAATCAAAGTTGTCCGACACTGTACTCAGCCCCTCCACCTTATTTTCTTTTTTTTTTTTTTTTTTTAAACTTTATTTATTTATTATTTATTTATTTATCTTGGTGTTTGCCTGGAACTGGAACTACAGACAGTTGTTAGCTGCCATGTGGGTGCTGGGAATCGAACCCGGGTCCTCTGGAAGAGCAGACGGTGCTCTTAACCGCTGAGCCATCTCTCCAGCCCCTCCACCTTATTTTCTTGAGACAAGTCTCACTGAACCTGAAGCTCCCCATTTTAGCTAGACTAGCTGGTCAGGCAGGGAGCCCCAGATTTCCTCCGGTCGGTCCCTCCCCCATCTCAACGCTGGAGTTACTGAGAGCCTCTGCAAGTGGCGGTTTATTGTTGGTGCTGAGCTGGGCAAGCACCCTACCCACTGGGCCATCTCCCCAGCCCCTACACTAGGGCTTTTGATATCAGTTGGATGATGACGGTGGGGGCAGTGATAGATGTGTGCCAAGGAGCACATTAGATCCTTGAAGGACACTCTCTGTCACCAAATTAATCCCCGTTCATAGAGTCAAGCTGAGGTTCTCAAAGGATCACAGAGCAAATCAATAGCTGTCACAGCATCTTGAACCCAGTTAGGTTTGCGCTTTTACTTCTTTAGCTCACCCTCTAAGTTTATTGGAGAAAATTCCTGGTGGGTCCTGGCTTGGAGTGACCCAGGAATATCGCCAATCCCTGGTCTCCTTCACTGAGGGCCATATCTACATACGGCTTCGATCAGGCAGCCTTTGGGTTTTTTTCATACTCTGGTTGTGAGTCCTGCCTCGCATTCTCTCCAGGCTCTTGTCTCCCGGGCCAGCGATTGCCCCGACCCCTCCCCCTTCCGGGGCTCAGTCTGCCCCCTCCCCTTGCTGCCATTCACCCCACGGTCTGCCCCTCCCTCTGGGCCTGGCCAATGTCAGGGACTGGGCTGGCCAGCCCCCCGCCCCCACCAGCCCCGGCTCAGCATCTCCATCCACTCTGCAGCGAAACGCATTAGAGGCCACCAAAGAGGCCACCATGAGCTGCCTGGGGTGAGTAAGGGGACCGACTCTTGATGGGGAGACGAAAAAAAGCTCTGGATAGAAAAAAGAAAAGTTATTTCTAGGGCGGAATTTGTCGCGTAGCTGATGCAGGGGGGGCTGAAGACTTCCTGGGGAGGTGACAGATAGGCAGAGCTCGGTTCTGCACAGTTCTATGAGGGCTGGGCTTGTAGGGGGACGCGACGGTCTCCGGGGAACTTGGTGCGTTCGTTTCCAGGCCAGGCTCAGCTAGAGGATCGTTCAGATTTCCTGGTTTCATGTCGGTGCTGCCGGGCTTCTGTCTCCACCACCTCTCTTGGGACAGCGGCAGCGGCGGCTGCCTCTCTGTTGGCCGATTTTGGTCCCCAAGCGACGACAGGCCCCTGTCAGCTGAATACCAGGAAGGGAGGAGGTGGTCTAGATTTAGAGCCTGGAAAAAGTGGGAACCCCTGGATACTCCGGGATGCTCCGGCGGCCCGCTGCCTCCCTGGGGCGCTGCTGGGAGGATGAATGGGAAGCCTGTATTGCCAGCGGGTGTCAAGTGCGACAGGAAAATTGGGGAGGTTGTTGGAGGAGGGGGCGGCGCCCAGCTGGGATCGGAAAGGAGGGTAACATGGCAGCGGGTACTTCAGACAATGCTCCCCCCCACCTTCCAGCCGCTCTGTATTTTCTAACACTTCCCTCCCCGGAGCTGGCCAGCTGCCAATGTCCCCACTATGTGCAGGGCTCTTGGGGTGTCAGGGATTTGAGCGTAGTCTTATGGAGAAGTCTCAGAAGAGAGAAGAAAGCCTAACAGCCTCGCTAGCTAATTCTGATCAAGTTCAGGGGCAACCCATTGCTAACCCATACTGCTGCCATCAGGGCTGGAACTCAGCAGGTGTCAGCACTGTACCTCAGAAACTTGGGCCTCAGAGGGGTCTGGAAGTGAGTTCTGGGGACCTGTAGGTCAATCACCAAGAAGAGTTCTACATCAAGCATCTAGTCTCTGTAGGGGCACCCTGGCCCCCACTGGATAAAGACAATGGAGAACCACGTCCCTGGCCCAGGGAGGCCACAAGGCTTAATAAACAGGTTGAAAAAACAAAAGGTGGTAGGTGATGATGATGATTGATGGTGTGTGTGTGTATGTGTGTGTGTGTGTGTGTGTGTGTGTGTGTGTGTGTGTGTAAGAGAGAGAGAGAGAGAGAGAGAGAGAGAGAGAGAGAGAGAGACGCTTTCTTAGAGCCACACCTGGGATCTCAGCTACTTGGAATGTTAATAAAGCTGGAGGGTCACAAGTTCAAAGCCAGCCTGGGTAATTTATCAAGCCGCTGGCTATAAATAAATAATCTTCTCCAGAATCTACTCGGGACATGGGGGTAGAGTTGGTGGTGACTGCAATGGCCCAAGCAGAAGGGAGAGCAGTGGTAGAGTGACACCATGACCCTGAGCCCTCTCCTACAGTAGCCACTAAGTACGTGTGGTTATTTAATATGGACACATTTTCACAAGTTTAGATGAGCACACAACAGTAATCTCAGCACCTGAGAGGCTGAGGCAAAAGGAATTCAAGTCTGTGGACAATCTGGGTTACATAGCAAGGCCCTGGGTTCAGATCTCAACATTGCATAAGACTAGGGATAGTGACCTTTAATCCCAGCATTCAGCACTTGGGAGACAGGGACAGGAGGATGTCTGTGAATTAAAGGCCAATCTGGTCTATATAGTAAGTTCCAGTACAGCCAGGGCTGCACAGAGAAACAAAACAAATCAAAACAGGGATAGTGGTGTATTCATGTTATCTCAGCATTAGAGAGATGGGGGTAGAAGGATCCGATGTTCAAGGTCATCCAGGCTACATAACAAGTTTCAGGCCAGCCTGGGCTACATGAAAACTGTCATATATATACATATACATATATATGTATATATGACATATATATAAAATCTGGCTCTCATTAATTACACTTTAAGTACTTAATATAAATACAGGGTGGGTGGCTCTCATTTAGGACAGTGAAGACCTTGAATGTGTCCAGGTTTGTGGCCACAATTTGCAAAGGCATCATGTTCCCTTAAGCATTTCTTTCTGCCACTTGGAGCCTAATTTGGGTCTGTCCCCCAAGGAATCCCGGCCTGATTGAGTGGTAAATGGCTTTCTAATTAGGACAGGACAGGCAGTTTGTAAAGTGTGATGTGTCCAGGAGAGAACAGGAAGAGCAGCTGCAGGGGATATGCTGGGGGAGGAAAAGAGCAAGGTAGGCAGAGGAGAAAAAAGCATGGCTGAGGTGCTTGATTTGGAATTTCCACCTGGAGCCCTGGGGTCTCTTCACCAATAGTACAACCTTGAGCAAGTATGATCTCCATAGACTGTCTGATAAATAGGGTTTATCGTATATGCTCCCAACAGGATCCTGGGTAGGAAACCCTATAAGTGAGTTGCACTGACTATAAGCAAAAAAAGAGATTGGGTCTGGAGATGGAGGAGGGACCACCTATGCTTCTGTTATCTCTTTTATATGGTGATAAGTGTCAACACCACCATGATGCCTTGAACCAAATATGGGGGTGCACACTTTTAGTAAACCTAGTACTCAGGCGCCTGAGGTAGGGTTTGAGTCTACATGTGGGGTTTAGAGCTAGCCTGAGCTACATAAAGAGAGCTCATCACAAAGAAAGAAAAGCAAAAACAGGAGATAGTCCTGTAGTTCTTTCCTAGTATACCCAAGACCTGGGTGTGATCTCCTGGAAAACACACAAACACACACACACACACACACACACACACTATTTATATGCTACAATCATGAGCCAGGAGCTGCAGCAGGGTCTATGATCCCAGTGTTGGAGAGGTGGAGATCCCTGGGGCCCACTGGTCATCCTGGCTAGCCTAATCCTTTCTTTTTTTAAAATATTTATTTTTATTTTATGTGAATTGGTGTTTTGCCTGAACTTATAACTGTGTAAGGGTGTCAGATCTTGGCCTTACAGACAGTTGATAGCTGCCATGTGAATGCTGGGAATTGAACTCAGGTCCTGCAGAAGAACAGTCAGTGCTTTAACCGCTGAGCCATCTCTCCAGCCCCTAGCCTAACCCTTTCACTCCATATTCAGTGAGAGAGCCTGTCTGAAACAGTAAGGTTGACAGAAATTGAGGAAGACATCCATGCTGAATTCTGACCTCCACATGCACACTAAAGCAAAGGTACCACACACACACACACACACACACACACACACACACACACACACACACTTAAAAATAAACAAAGCCAGGCATGATGGCACATGTCTTTAATCCCAGCATTTGGCAAGCAGAGGAAGTCAGGTCTCTGTGAGTTTGAGGCCAGCCTGGTCTGCATGAGTTCCAGGTTAGCCAGAGCTACATAGTGAGACCCTTTCCCAAATAAATAAAATAAAGCAAAACAGTTATGGTAGCACACACCTTTATTCTCAGTGCGGGGGAGGGAGAAGCAGGTGGATCTCTATTGAGTTTGAGACCAGCTGGACACTGTGTCTCAAAAGAATAAAAAATGAAAATACTTATATATGAGGGCCGAGAAAGTGATTCAGTGACTCAAGCGCTTTCAATGAGTGCTTGAGGACCAGAGTTCAAATCCCCAGAGCCCACGATAATTGTCTATCTGTAATTTCAGCCTCAGAAGACAGAGATGAGGATCCCCAGAGCAAGCAATTAGCAAAACTGGCCTTATCGATCAGCTCTGGATTTGATTGAGAGGGATAAGTGGGCTATCAACCCTGACCCTCCACATGCATAAGCACATATATGCACACTCATATGCACATGCACCCACATTCATGCAAGCATGCATAAGATAAACATGCATACCACAAACAAAAAGTTAAAAATTGTGCATAATACAGCTATTGGGGAAATTTTATGGTATTCAAAGTGCCCAGCATAGTGTATGATTGATTAGTGTTGACTTTCAATATGAAGGGTCTCCTTTTGTCCAGAGCAGGTAACTCAGTGAGACTTGGGGGGGGTCCCACTATTTCTCTGTGTTTGAGAACTGTCCTGTGGAAAAAGGCTGTTTGGAAGTCTTGGCCTCTACCCACCAGCAGCACACCCTTCTCCCAGCTGTCATTTTGTGACAGCCAAAAAAAAAATTTCTTGAGATAGTGCCAGATGTCCTTAAGGCACAGAGGTGGGCACAAAACTGCCTCTGGTTGAGGATGATTGTTCTAGAACAATCTTTGACAATGCTATTTCACTGAGGCAGGCATGGTAGACAAGTCTACATATAGCCTGTTCCCTGGTGTCTACTCCGTGTTGTCTTGAGTCATCTGGCCAAATGCCACCACCCTATCCGGGGACTCCTCTGTCTGTAGTGGCCTGGCCCTGAAACAGCATGTTCAGATCATAGCATGAGCATCTACCCAATGATTTCATCTTCTCTGTCGTCAGCCCAGGGGACAGTCTATAGCCTTTGGGAGTGATTGGTTCTGAACCAATGATGCTGGCAATTAATACCACAGATGTCTCTGCTATGACGGGACCGTCATGACCCTGCAGTCAGGATCTGTGCTCAGGATGAGAGCTGTCAGTCGTGGAGTGGGGGCAGGGAGATGTGGCAAGAGGAGGCATAGATAGGTGCATAGGTGCTGCTTCTGCTGTTGCTGCTGCTGCTGCTGCTGCTGCTGCTGCTGCTGCTGCAGATAGAGCTCTGAGAAGTTACAGCCCTGCGGTGGGGCCAAGAATGAATGGACGGGACTGAGATGTTGTGGAGCAGCATGCCTTGTTAGTATTTTTGCTTTGTTTTTCAGGGCTGGGGATTGAACATAGAACTTTGTTTTTGCTAAGGAGGTCCTCTACCATGCAGCCCTTGACGGTAATAGATTCTAGCGCTACTGGGATCAGACCCTGAGCCCCTCACTGAGGAATTGTGGGGGGGGGCTCTACCACTGAGCCACACCCCAGCCCCTCACTGGGGCATTCTAGGCAGGTGCTCTACCACTGAGCCACACCCCAGCCCCTCACTGGGGGATTCTAGGCAGGGGCTCTATTACTGAGCCACACCCCAGCCCCTCACTGGGGGATTCTAGGCAGGGGCTCTACCACTGAGCCACACCCCAGCCCCTCACTGGGGGATTCTAGGCAGGGGCTCTATTACTGAGCCACACCCCAGCCCCTCACTGGGGGATTCTAGGCAGGGGCTCTACCACTGAGCCACACCCCAGCCCCTCACTGGGGGATTCTAGGCAGGGGCTCTAACCACTGGGCTACATCATGGCCCACTTCTCTATTTTAAAATTTAACCACTCTGCCAAATGTAGTGGAACAGGCCTATAATCCAATCTACTCAAGAAGCTGAGACAGGAGGATTGAAGCTTCAAGGACCTGGATTGGAAATGAGGTTCACTTGGCAGTATGCTTACCCAGCAGACACAAAATCCTTACTTTGAGTCCCGGAATAAAATAAAACCAGGCTTGGAGGTTCATGCTGTAACCTCAGCACCCAGGAGATTGGGGGGAGGGGATCAGAAGTTCAAGGTTATCCTTGATTGTATAGCAAGTGTGAGATTGTCCTGCTACATAAGACCTTATCTGAAGAAAGACAGACAGAAAAAAAGAAAGAAGAAAGAAGGGAAGGAGGAGGGGAGAGGAGGGGAGAGGGAGAGAAAGGGGGGAGATGAATCTGAGGCCAGCCTGGATTAAAGTGAGTTCAAGACCAGCTTGGGGAACTTAGTGAGACCCTGTCTTAAAATGAGAAAACAGCATGCTGGGCTGAAGCTCAGGGGTGCTTGAGAATCATGTGTGAAACCTTTGTTCAAGCCAGTACTGGGGGGAAGATCTAGCCTCTTGTCTCTTCCTTTTCCTGGGTTGACTTCCAGCATCACCCCTTCCTGGGCGTAGCAAGACTTCAAAACCTCTGGGGTTCTTCCATCTCCCCTGGAATCCATGGCCACCCACTGCTCTGGAGTGCAGTCTCTGGCCTCGGCATTCAAGGCCTTCTTCCTAGCTTCCTCTGGATGTGTAGGGAGGGCATTTTCTACACTAGCCAACTCTGTCAAAGTCCTGTGCAAATACCTTCCCAGGAACTACGGAAAAAGTGTTCTAAAAGGTGCTTTCTGTGGCAGAGTGTTGGAGCCACCATAATGGGACTCTCTGGGCGAGTGGTGTCCCAGGCAAGACTCCTGAAGAGGGACAGAGTAGAGAGCCAAGAGCCAGAGAGAGGAAGCTTAATATCCTGGAATCACCCGGATCTCCACTCCTCTGGGTGCACCAGCTAGTTGAAGGGTCCCGGGGCGGGGAAAGGAGAGGCGTGGCGGGGCGGAGCCACTAAGAAGGGGCGGGCATCGGGCCACTATGCGGGACTGGCCGGGAGGGGCCAAGCATGCTCGTCCCGGCAAAGGCGCGTGGAGTCGCGGGCGCCCTTTCTGTCATCGCGGGCTCCGCCACCCGCTACCCGGTGCGCATCTGCCGCGCCGCGTTCGCGAATCCAGATGGGGAAGGACCAGGGCTTCTCTCGGCACTTTAGGTAGCTTTTCCATTGCATTCTGCGCCTCTGGGAACCCTGCACCCGCATCCGCCCAGCTTGAGGTGGGGGAGGGGGCTGGAACATCGAGGGGGGTTCCCTGTCGGGGGTGGGCAACCTATCGAGATTGGGCGGAGCCCAGAAGCTGGGGACAATGGGAATAAACTGGTGAGTATGTGGGCGGTGAGGTTTAGATGTTGGGTACCCAGGACCCAAGCGCGACCCGAGGAGTTGGGATGAAGTGAAAGGCTAGGATTAAAAACACCTCCTCTGCATTGGCTCACAGGATAGGACAGAGGACCAAGAATGGGGTTGTCGCGTGCTCTAGATGAAAACCTAGCGCAGCGCATCAAGTTCTGAGTTTGGAAGGCAGGACCTTTCCACTGTTGCGAACTGCAGGTTGCAGCTTCTGAGGCCCCTACTGCTGTCTCCACCTGTTCGCTGGCTGGAGATGAAGGGCTAGGTAGAAAAAGCTGGGCCAGGATAGAATACACACAGGCAAGCCAGGATACTAGGGGAGGTTCTGGTAGCAGAATTGACCCAGTGGAAGGGGATATACTGTGACTCCCAGAAAGAACCCTGGGAACCCAGAAAGGCCCGTTGGTATAGCAAGGGCATGAGAGCCTTGGAGACCCATTGCTGGGCTGTCACAGTCCAAAGGCAATAATCTGTTCCTGTAATGAATTCGGCTCTACTTCATCTGGCTGTGCCAGCTTTAATTAACTTACAGCAGTGCCAGAACTGGGGTGACTGGGCCAGACAGTGATGGAGACGCAGGGAAGGTCCATGCCAGCCAGGAAGGGTGTCTGGCTCAGCAGGCAGCCTTGGCCTCTGGCCCATGCTCCAGTATGCCAAGCAGGGAACTAGCCACCAGACCTTCCACCTCGCCAATTTGTGATTCAACCTGGTGCCCACCGGGCAAGCAGAATTTTTAACTACTTGGTGTTGGATGTCGAACTGAGTTGGGCATCCGACCGCCTGCCCACGTTAGAATTTGGGTCTGATGCCTTGCAGAGCTTGGGGCGGAAGTTGAGGGTATGAGATGAACAGTCTCCATGTCCTTTGCCTGGGCATGAGGCGGGAGGATAAGGAGAGGGCTGAGACTGCAGGCAGATGGAAGTGTCAGGCTCAGGACAGCTCCTGGTCAACTGAACTATCCAATCCTGAAACAGAACTCCCTGGGGGGCGGGGCTGGCATCAGCCCTCCTGGAGAATCTGCATGCCTTCGGTCCGCCAGGGAGTTCATTCTGCCCAGTGGGCCTTATTAACCTTACCCACGGATGCTGGGAGAGCCACAAAGCAAGTTTAGGAGATGCATTCAGCTGCATGGCCTCTTTCATCTCCCTACTCTCTACCATGCCCTTGGCATTGGCTCCTGGTACAAGGAAGAGGGAAAGGAGCCTTGGGGCACAGCCAGGAAGCTCTTGCTGGTGTCTTGGGCCCTGATTCCAGCTGTGTCAGAGACCAGCTGTGTCACGCTGGAAAGTTACAGATTTCTGTATGACTTGGAATTTTCTGTGGTGGATGAGTAAATCCAACCAGGTGTTAGCTGAAGCTGTTATGCAGAGATGGGGTTGGATCACTCACAGGCACACACACACACACACCCCTTTCCCATCACTGTGGCCCATAGCCCAGCTACCAATTCAAGCTTTGGAGAGCTCCTAGAATTACAGGCACCAAGGACTTATCCCAGCGTATGGAGGTTGTCTTCTCCCAGCACCTGCCGGAGGACAGCACCACAGGACCTTCACAGTTGAACCCCAGTATCTGGCAGGGACAAATGGGCCGAGGTTTACTAAATACACGCAGGGGACTGGGAACACTCACCCACATACTTAAAAATAATTAAAATCATCCTTTAAAATAACAATGGCTGGGCAGGGAGGGGAGAAAGAGCGGCCCAGGAAATCTAAAAGCTTGGAGGTGGTAATTGCCTTCATACTCTCTGGCAGAGAAGCAAACAGGAGAACAGCAAGTGTAAGAATCCTCAGAGGAAGGCAGACACCCAATGGATGGCTGATGTAGTTTTCTTTAGCAATCACTTGAAAATAAGCAGGAGGGGGGGGGCATTAGCTCGGGCTTTAACCTGCTAGATGCAAGCACATGAGAGAATGGAGGGAGAGGAAAAAAAGAAGACAGGAACTGGAATCCTCCATAGACTGCTTTGGGAGCAGGAAGGCTCCACAAAGGTTAGGGTCCTGGGGACAGTCCCTGCGGCTTTCCCAAGTTGGGTGAAGCCAAACTCCTGATAATCCCCCCATGTGAGTCCCGGGGAATCAAACTCAGGTCTTCAGACTTGACAGCAAGCGCTTCTTGTGACCCTGCTGAGCCATCATGTGACCAGGTCTTCAACAGCTGGGAAAGCAAGTCTGTTCACAGCAGGAGACAGTGATAATTTCCCTGGTTTCTCCTGGGAAGGAGCAGGAGAGTAATCAGGATGCGCCTTTGGGATATAGTCAGGGACCATGACTGACTCTGCGGCCCTTGCTTTGCAGGATCTTTATTCCCAAGAAGCACCGGGCACGCTTCGACGAGGTGGTGTCGCAGGGTCTGCTGGGCAAGCTGTGCCGCGCTCGGAGGGCGCAGGGTGCGCAACGTTTGCGCCGGAGCCGCAGCGAGGAGCGTCCCGAGCGCCTCCTAGTGTCCACGCGCGCCAGCGCCGCACCGCGCCGTCCTGATGAGCCGCCCCCGCGCAAGGCGGCCTCGCTGCTGGGCGGCCGCACCGGCCCTGGGGGCCCTCGCAGGTATGCCGGGAGCTCCTGTAACAATAGAATACGTGTCCCGATCCTGTGTACAGTGGTTATCTGGCAGGACAAAGACATGAGACATCCGCCCCCTGAACCCTGGTCTTCTGTCCTCGGGGGTGACAGAGAAAGTCACTCACCTCCAATCCCATCACATCCTTCCCCCCAGGACTGTTCGAGTCTACAAGGGCAACAAGAGTTTCGGCTTCACTCTACGCGGCCATGGACCAGTCTGGATTGAATCTGTCCTGCCTGGTGAGGGATGGACAGGTTACCCTGTGTGCCTAAGATCAGGGATGAGATGGAAAACACTGTTGTATGTCTCTCTGGTAATGCTATCCATGCCTGATAGTCACATTGCATCCAAAGAAGCAGAGAGGAAGGGCTGGGGAGATAGCCCAATGGTTAGAGTGATTGTTGAGTGGACATGAAGCATCGAGTTTGGATCCCCAGAACACATACAAAATGCTGGGTGGGATGGTAACCTGCCAGGAATTGGCAGTCCTGGAAGGAGAAGATGGTACTCCCAGAGCAAGCTAGCTAACAATGAGCTCCAGGTTTGATTGAGAGACCTTGCCTCAGTGGATAAAGTAAAAGATCATTGGAGGATGACGTCAATCTCTGACCTCTGCATACACACCCACACATGCATGCATACTCATCCACACATACACATGCACCTACACACATGAAAACACATGTACATTCACACATTACACATACATAAAAATTAAAAGAAAATAGTAGGGGGCTGGAGAGATGGCTCAGCGGTTAAGAGCGCCGTCTGCTCTTCCAGAGGACCCGGGTTCGATTCCCAGCACCCACATGGCAGCTAACAACTGTCTGTAGTTCCAGTTCCAGGCAAAACACCAAGGCAAATAAATAAATAAAATAAAGGTTTAAAAAATAATAAAAAAAAAAAAAGAAAATAGTAGAGAACGGTAGATGCTAATACTTGGCTTGCCTTTTCTATTTTAGGCAGTCCAGCCTCCCTGTCCAGGGGACATTTCTGCCCATGGTTAAAAGGGGTCTCCCCACACTGGTTAACATGACGAAGACACTCCCTCCCATTCTCAGAGGCTAACTTTAATTTAGATACCCCTCACAGATGTGCCTGGAAGCCTACCACCCCCCGAGTGATTCTAGATTCTGTCCAGTTGACATTAACCATTACAGTGAACAATGTCAGTGGGCTCTTGGGTTCAGGGGCTGCTGTCCCTTCTGACTGCCTGGTTCTGGCCCCAAACCGATAAAGGTATGTGGACAGTGGCCCAGACTCCAAGACTCCCTAAAGATGTTCAGGATGTAGACTGTGGATTGGTTGGTCTGCATGTGAAATGTATGCTTACAGGTGAGTTCTTTCCTATGCCTCAGCTATATCTAAACCTCATTTCTCTTCTTTTTTAAATTCCACATATTTATTTTGAGGAGGAGGAGGGATGGGAGCATTTGTGAGTCATCCAGGGTGTGTGTGATTAGAGAACAATTTGTAGCAGTCAATTCTCACTATCACATGGGTCTCAGGGATCAAACTCAGGTAATCGGGTTAGCTTTCTTACTCCCTAAACCACCTTGCCAGCCCTGCACCTCACTTCTCACCTGTAAAACTGAAGAATGGTTATCTGCCTCACAGAGTGGTGTTGAGAGGGTAGAATCACATACAATTCCACTATGAGGTGGTCAGCTCACTCTATACCTTCTCTCCTCCAGGCAGCCCAGCTGAAAATGCCTCCCTTAAGTCAGGTGACCGGATCCTCTTCCTCAATGGACTGGACGTGAGGTCAGCAGCTCCTGAGGTGTCATGTGATCTTGGTGACAATCCATGTCCTAAGACTTTTGTCTCTTGGACGCTAAGTTGCCCGGATCCCCTTCTGACTTATAACCTATGGCCTATGTCTCCTGTGACTATATCCATCTTCCACTGAAGGCTGTTTTTTTTCTTTCATACTATGAAATGCAATGCCCTTGGTTAGGCAAACACTATCTCAGAGCTACATCCTCAGTCCTTTATTTGAATTGTTTTTAGACAATGCCTCCTGTACCCCAGGCTGGCTTAGAACTCATTATGTAGCCCAGACTTGCCTTGAATTTATGAAAATCCAGCTGCCTTCAGTGAGTGCTGGATTGCAGGTGTGATCTACTTTGCCAGCCCTTTTTAATTGTTTGTTTTGAGACAAAGTTTTCCTTAGTTGTCCAGGCAATTTTGTCTTGCTGTGTAGTTCAGACTGGCTGCAAATTCTGCAGATTCTTCAAATCTTCCTGCCTCCGCTCCCCAAGTGCTGAGGTTACAGTTGTGCGCCACTGTGCACACACAGTAGTAGAGATTCCTCTTGAATTCATCCTTCAGCTTTGCCACAAAAAAAAAGCCTAGTCCATTCTTCCAACTAAAAATGTTACAGCTACATGCTAGGAACATAGAATGGAAAAGTCCAATTACTTCTTGTTTGTGGGGGAGTCCTGTCCAGGGTTGACATGGAAATATCTCCTTCCATGCCCAGGAATACCAAGCCCAAGTCATCTGCAGGCCAAGCTGTCCAATATCTGAGGCTTCTACAGCACAAGTCCTTAACTTAATATGAAAGTTATAGAGTCCTGGCTAGTCTTGAATGAACAGTGCATTTGTTGGGTGACCGCTACATGATGGACAGAGCTCACTTGCCAGGCCCTCTTGGGCCATCTCCTTTGCAGGAACTGTTCCCACGACAAGGTGGTGTCCATGTTGCAAGGCAGTGGCGCAATGCCCACGCTGGTGGTAGAGGAAGGACCGGTCCCTTTCGCCAGCGGTGAGACTATCAAGCCTTAGATTTCCCAGAACTGTTTTGGTCACTTCCCAAGAACGCCGCCAGGCGGTGCTATAGAACCCAGTGTGCGGTGTTCAGTGATGTTCAGTGCTCTCTACAAAGGGCCTTTCCAGTGTATTGCACACTCCAACTCAAAAGGTTGCTGCTGACCCCAGCTGCCTGGGAAACTGCACCTAACCAGGTGCCTCCGGGTCACCCGTACCTCCCCATGCCTGTGTTCCCCCGCCCCAGATTCAGATTCTTTGGATTCCCCGACACATTCGTCGGCTCTCACCTCGCTTCAGTGGGTGGCAGACATCCTGCCGTCCAGTATTCGAGTCCAGGGGAGGACCTTCAGCCAGCAGCTGGACCACCTCCTCACTCCTCCAGAGCGCTATGGAGTCTGTCGGGCTCTTGAGAGCTTCTTCCAGCACAGGTACCCAGTACATGGCGGTGGTAGGAACCTAACTTTGGGTCCCACCCAATCCCACCTAAACCTGGCCATCCTGGTCCTCCTGCCTGTGCTCTACATCCTTCTTAGGTAGAGAAGGCTTAGGGAATAGCTAGTATCAAGGGAGTGAGGTTTCTAAAGCAAACCTCAACTTTAAAATGAATTCTTTTATTTACTTTTGAGATCCGGTCTTGCTATGTAGTAACTGGCTGGTCTGGAACTCATGGAGATCAGCCTGTTTCTGCTTCCTCGGTGCTGAGACTAAAGGTCATTCCACCATGCCCAGATAAATCTGGACCCTGACATCTTGGGCAAATACAGATGTTGCTGTGGATTGAGGCAGACAGAAACAGTTAATGAGAAATCAATCAAGAAACTTCACCAGTTTGCACTTAGACCCTTGGAACTTTTTTTTTTTTTTAACCATAGCTATATCTATCATTTGTTGAGCAAGCTTTCTTCCTATCCATTCTTTTTAATAGATTTAATAGATATAATTGTAACCTTTATATAATATATATTGTGCAATATAATTCACATGCTATATAATTCAGTCATTTTTTGTTTTTGATTTTAAAAATTATGTATATGAGTATTTTGCCTACATTAAATACACCACATGTGTGCACTACCCACGCAGGCCAGAAGAGGGCATCAGATCTCCTGGAACTCAAGTTACAGGTGTTTGTGCGCTGCCAGGCCAGTCCTGAGAACTGAACCTGGGTCCTCTGCTTCAGCTGCACAAATGCTTTTGTTCTTTTGGTTTGGAGAGACAGGATTCTTCTTTGTAGCCCTGACCATCTAGAAACTCCCTCTGTAGGCTAGGCTCACCTCCAACTCAGAGAGATCCATTCACTTCTGCCTCCTAAATGCTGAGATGAAGGGCAAGTACCACCACTGCCCCACAGGACAAATGCTCATAATCACTGAGCCATCTATCTCTCTGGCCACAATTCATTCATTGAATTGTATAACTCAGTGGTTTGGAGGGCTTTGGTATACTTGCAAATATATGTAACCGTCACCATGGAAAACTCTGGAACCTTACCACATGTAAAATGGCTTTCTGTGACATGCTCCTTCAGTCTCCAATCTTTCTTTTAAATTTTTTATTTATTTATTGACTATGGTGGTCATGCATTCCACAGAGCCCACAGGAGTCAGGAAGTTTGACAGCAAACACCTTTACCTGCTCAGTCAGCTCCCCAGCCCACTAGATGTTATCTTTATCTCCAATTTTGCAAAAGAAGAAAAGTATTACATTTCTTGAGAAAGGTCACTTAGTAAATGACAAAGCTGGGATTTGGCGATTACATTATTTTGGTGGTGGTTCTGGGAATCAAACTCAGAACCTTGGTTATACTGGGTAAGTGTTCTGCTGATGAGCTAACATCCCCAGCCCAGGCTGGAATTTGTTGTATTAGGTTTCTGGGCTGGTCTTTTGGACCTTAGCGCAGAAGTTTGGTCCCACTCTCAGCCCTTCTTAGCCTCAAATAATCACATACAGGCTCATATTATTTTTACACTGATTGACCTAGGGCCCAGGCATACAGCTTGCTAACTCCTTCATCTGAACTCAACCCATCTTGTTCAGCCACGCGGCTCAGTACCTTTTCTTAGAGGAGCATTTCAGCTGCTTTCCTCTGCGTCTGCTACCGTATTCTTGTCTTGTGTCTGTCCCAGCCCTGTGGTGTCTGTTCTCACTGGTGATTCTGTAGCATCTGTCTGGAGTTTGTCTGCTCTGCTCTGAGATTTTCCCAGTCTGGTAGCTCCACCCACACTTCCTGTCTGCCTTCAGCCAATCAGTTTTTTTATTAAACCCATAGTGGGACAATTATTTAAAATATAATACATAATCCCACTAAGGGATTTGAGTCAGAGGAGACTGTCTCTGGAGACTGCTTTCCTGCCCTCTTTGCTCTGTCTTTCAAGGGTGGGGTCAAGGCATGAGGCAAATGCCAGGGCCTGGAATGACCACCTTGTCCACACCCCTGAGTGGTGAACCCCCTGCTCTGCACCCTCACCCCCAGGAACATCGACACCCTCATTGTCGACGTGTACCCCGTTCTGGACACACCTGCTAAGCAGGTGCTCTGGCAGTTCCTCTACCAGCTGCTGACCTATGAGGAGCAGGAGCTGTGTCAGGAGAAGATCGCTTGCTTCCTGGGCTACACAGCTATGACAGGTAAGCAGTCCCTGGGGGCAGCTGACAGCCACCTCACCTGCCAGGTGAATAAGCAGATACCTGTTCTCACCTCCCAGAGGTCTGGAAGCCGCACACACGAGCACATGCACACACGCACACATGCACACACACACCCACACACACACATGCACACGCATGCACGCACACGCACATGCCCACATGCCTGCCAGATGAATAAGCAGATACCTGTTCTCACCTCCCAGAGGTCTGGAAGCAGCGCACACACACACACACACACACACACACACGCTCACACACACAAGCACACATACACAGACACACGCACATACACGCACGCATGCGCGCACACACACATGCCCACATGCCTGCCAGGTGAAATACCTGTTCTCACCTCCCAGAGGTCTGGAAGCAGCGCGCACACACACACACACACACACACACACACGCTCACACACACAAGCACACATACACAGACACACGCACATACACGCACGCATGCGCGCACACACACATGCCCACATGCCTGCCAGGTGAACAAGCAGATACCTGTTCTCACCTCCCAGAGGTCTGGAAGCAGCGCGCGCGCGCGCACACACACACACACACACACACACACACACGCACGCACGCACGCACGCACGCACGCACACACGCACGCACACACACACTCACATGCCTGGTGCCTGGCAAACACATACTCAACACTGGGGTTTGGCTGAGCGGATTGTTCCTGTCCAGTTCATCCTTCATGCAGCAAACACAGCATAACTGGAAACGGTTCATTTTCTTACCCCTTTTTCTCCCTCCCCTTTCTCCTCTCTCAAACAGGATCTCACACAGTCAGGTTGACCTCACATTTATGTGTAGCCCAGGCTGGCCTTGAACTCCTGATCCTCCTGCCTCTGTCTCCCATGTGATGGAATTTCAGGTATGTGCTACCTCAGCCACGTTTCTTTTTACATCCATAGGGATGGAACCCAGGGCCTTGGTCATGCTAAGCACATGCCCTGAGCTATAGCGCTATCCTTACTTGAGAATTCATAGCCAGACACGGGGCTCAGAACTGTAACTTCAGCACTTGGGGAGGCTGCGGCGGGAAGATTATAAGTTTGGGGGCTATCCTGAGACTCACCATGTAGCTGTCTTAGGGTTTCAGTTGCTCTGAATAGATACCATGACCATACAGCTTTTACAAAGGAAAGCATTTAATTGGGGCAGGCTTACAGTTCAGATGTTTAGTCCATTATCATCATGACAAAGCATGGCAGCAAGCAAACAGATCTGATGTTGGAGAGGTATCTGAAGGTTCTACATCTGAATCTATAAGCAGCTTGAAGAGAGAGTAACAGTGGGCCTGGCTTGCCCCCCAGTGACACACTTCTTCTAACAAAGCCACACCTATTCAACAAGGTCACGCCTCCTAATAGTGTCATGCCCTATGAGCATGTGAGGGCCATATTCATTCAAACCACCACAGCAGCCCATAGTGAGACCTTGTCTTGGAATCAAAACAAAAGGCTGGAGATGGCTCAGTAGATAAAGCATTTGTTAGCAAGCAGGAGGGCTATGCAGATTCCCAACACCCATATAAATGCCAGGTGGGCGAGGCAGGCTAACCAGTAATACCAGCACTTGGTAGATGGGTGACAGGGGACATCTGAGGCAAACTGGCTATCTAGATTAGCAAAATGGATGTCAAACTCTGGCCTCAAAAGAGAGGCCCTGCCTCAATATGTAAATTTGAGAGTGACAGAAAATCCACCTCTGACTTCCATATGTACACACATGCACGTACACGCACACACTCATACAAATATGTATACACACATATACACAATGTGCAAGCAATTTTTAGTTCACGTCCTGTCCGCTGTTTACAAATTCATCAGTACATGTTACCTGGACCACATGGTCAGATCACCTTGGCTGGTAGACTCCAGTGTACAAGCACAAATGCAGGGGTCTGCCGAGCCACATGCAACCCCACTGTTTCACCATTACCTACACTATTAGAGTATGGTCCCTATGAGCAAAACAAAAACCCAGGTTTGAATTTCTAAACCCATGTAAGTACAGGGTAAGCATAGTGTCCTGTGACCTTACCTGCTACAGACACTGCAGCCACAGTCCTCTGACTTGCGATTAGTGACCCTTGAGGGCACCTACTCCCTACTATGTGGTGGATTAAGGAGGGCTGAGGACTTTTAGCATAAAACTGAGGGTCCCCAGGAAAACAGAATGCACCCAAAACATTTTCAGTTTGTCCTAACAAGTTTTACTGGGTGTTGGTAAGCAGTCTGGAATAAGCACTGGGTGTTGGGACCCAGAAGCATGGTATCCTAAGAAGAGCCCTGTTGAGAACAGCATCAGCCTCGCTATGTTTTTCAACCTACAGCTGCTTTTCTTGTTCTAGGTACCTGGTTTCTGGTCTCAGAACTGCTGCTTGAGCATTACTCTTAAGAGCTGGTCATAGATGCATTGCAGTGGTAGAGCCCCTGCCTAGAATGCCCCAGTGAGGGGCTGGGGTGTGGCTCAGTGGTAGAGCCCCTGCCTAGAATCCCCCAGTGAGGGGCTGGGGTGTGGCTCAGTGGTAGAGCATCTGCCTAGAATCCCCCAGTGAGGGGCTGGGGTGTGGCTCAGTGGTAGAGCACCTGCCTAGAATCCCCCAGTGAGGGGCTGGGGTGTAGCTCAGTGGGAGAGCACCTGCCTAGAATCCCCCAGTGAGGGGCTGGGGTGTAGCTCAGTGGTAGAGTCCCTGCCTAGAATCCCCCAGTGAGGGGCTGGGATGTGGCTCAGTGGTAGAGCCCCTGCCTAGAATCCCCCAGTGAGGGGCTGGGGTATGACTCAGTGGTGACACTCTTGCAGAACATCCACATGTTACTTGGTTCGTCTTAAGCACTAGCTAAGAAAAACTGTAGCATTATCCCAGGAACAAGGCAGAAAGGCTCCAGGGCCCAGAGGCCACATACTGGTGGTGGTGACTACTTCCTTCCTTACCTCCCTCGCTTTTGGAAGCTTACAGGCAAGGGCTGCCTCACAAACCTTGCCTGTCCCACCACAGAACCTGAATCCTCACTGGACCTGGAGCCAGAGTCCACACCAGAGCCCACGCCCGAACCACAACCACGAAGTTCCCAGAGAGCATCTTCCATGTGTCGTCGGAGCCTGCGTTCCCAAGGCCTGGAGGCCAGCCTTAGCTGTGGTAAGGCCCCGTGTAGGCTGCCGTTGCTTTCCTCTCCTTTAAATCACTGCTAATGAAATGATGAGTGTATTAGTCAGGGTTCTCTAGAGGGACGGAACTCACACAATGAATGTAAATCACAGAGAAGACTTATTAGATTAGCTTCCATGATAACCTCTGAGTGGTCCAGCAATGGCCATCTTCATGCTGGAGAGGCTGGGCCTCAGTAGCTGCTCAGTCCATGAGCTGGAGGCATCAGTAGTATTAGCACTGACTACTATCAGTAGTATTAGCACTGAAGACACAGAAGATTCCAAAGAGCAACTGATCTAGTCTATATGGAAGGCCTGAGGAATGTGGACTCTGATGGCAGCAGCAGCAGCAGCAGCAGCAGAGCAGATATACTCACCAGCAAGAAGGGAAGGAGAGCAGGCAAAGCCCTATTTTCCCATCAGATCTTTCTGGGCTACTGCAGGAAGGTCCTGCTCACTCTAGGGTAGAATATTCTCTTCTCAGGTAATCTTTCCAGGCAGCACCTTCACAGACCCATCCCAAAGTGTGACTCAGCTGATTCCAGATCCAATTGAGTTGACAACCAACATTAGCCATTATAATAAGCATAGGGCATAGGGAGGCTGAGTGCTCACTGTGCAGGTCTGGACTGAGCCATAGACCCAGAAAGGATAATGAGGTTTCTATGACACCTTCCTGGCAGGTCCTGGTGATTGCCCTGAGATGCCTCTACCTCTGATCCCAGGAGAGCGTCAGGCTGGTGATGGTACATCCCTCCCGGAGACCCCCAACCCCAAAATGGTGAGGCCTTTTAGCCTTCCAGATGTAATCAATGATCATGGGCCTGGGTGGCCAGTGTGTGGTGAACACTGACCAAAGTTTCCCAGCAGCTATTTCAGGCTGGGGCAAACTGTTTGTGTGTGGTCTCTGTTGGGACCACAAGCGTCAAACTCATCTCCATTGTCACTAGATGTCAGCTGTCTATGCAGAGCTTGAATCACGATTGAACAGCAGCTTCAAAGGGAAAATAAGGACTATGTCCAAATCCCGGGCCTCTCCGCCGGTCCCCAGCCTGGTAGGCACAGCAGGTATGACCTCAGACAACCTCTGATGCTGAGGGGATACTGGCTTCTGTCCTTCAGCTGGCTGTCCAGGTGTCATTCCTACTCTTAGGCACAGCCCTAGACAGGGTGCAGCTGGGTCATACATAGGGAAGTCAGAGACCTGTGTACATGTGCGATGGATCATCAAGGTTGGCTTGTCACAGCTCCTCAGGGGTCCCTTGCAGTCTTCACCCCAGCTAGTGACCTGGGAAAGCAGAGAGTTCCCCCAAACAAGTCAAATAAGCTTGTGGCTATTGGACACACTATGCAGTGCATACCTTGCTGCGTGGATGGCATAGCCAGGGAGGTAGTATCTCTGCAGTCTGAGCAAGCCCAGCTGTGCTATTACACAGTCCTATCATCTTAGCTACTCAGGAAGCTGAGGCAGGAGAATCAGTTCAAGGCCTGTCTGGGCTACAGAATTAGTTCAGGGCTAACCTGGATGATTTATCAGGACCCTGCCTTAAAACTTTAAGAAAATGGGGCTCAGGATGCAGTTGGCAGAGTGTTTGCTCGGCATGCATGAAGTCCTGGGGTCCATTCCCAGAACACGTAAGTGAGTGTAGGGGACCACTCAGAAAATTGGAAACGAGGATTAGAAGTTCAAAGTCATCATCGACCTACATAGGGAGTTCAAGGCCAGCCTGAGCTGCAAGAGACTCTATTTAAAAAAAATAAATAAATAAGTAGGGGAAAAGGGTATGGAGATAAAACTGACAAAGTACTTACCTGGCATGTGCAAAGCCTTGGTCTCCACTACTGAAGGAGGGGGGGCAGATCTTCCCATCCATCCTCTATGATCCTCCTGTGTACCTGAGGCTGGCTGGGCAGGGGTGGTAGTACCTCATGACTCTTGCCTGAGGTCTATGAGAAGATCCCTCATCTTAGTGATGATCTTAGTGAGACCTTTGAGATATGTTCCCAGGTGAGCTGGGATGTGGTGTGAATTGAAGTCAAGAGATATGCCGTGCTCCACCTTCTGTGGTCTCTGGTTACTCCCAGGGAAAAGTCTAGGATGGAAGGCAATAGCCCAGAGACAGACAGACTCCTACACCCTGTGCTGGGTACTGCTGACAGGCTTCCTCTCCTTCTGCCCCCAATCAAGGGCCCAGGACCCTGTCTGGTGTCTCCTGGCCCAGCGAGCGGCTCCTACCATCCCCCTGCTATGATCCGCTGTGCTCTGGGGGTCTGGCCTCCCCTAGCAGCTCGGAATCCCACCCCTACGCCAGCTTGGACAGCAGCAGGGCACCCTCCCCACAGCCAGGTCTTGGATCCATCCACCCCGACAGCCCCCCAAGCCCAGACCCCATCCGGCCGCCCAGTCGAAGAAAGCTCTTCGCCTTCTCACGAACAACGCAGAGCCGAGACACAGATCGCTTCCTGGATGTGCTGAGCGAGCAGCTGGGGCCCCGGGTCACCATTGTGGATGACTTCCTGACACCCGAGAATGACTATGAGGAGGTGGGCATACAAATGGGTGTAGAAAGTTGAGGGGTGTGTATCTCTAGAGGATATAGTGTCCCCCAAATTCTCCAGGATACCTGTTTCACTGCAGACTACCTCAGACTGCTTCACCCCTGCCTCAGTCTGTGCTGGAATCGAGGCTACCCTATTCTATGTCTGGAGCCATCCCAAGTTACCTCTGTTTATACTTATTCTACCCTCACTTTGTCTCAGGTTATATCATTCCTCATCCTAGAATACCCAGCTCACAGCCTCAGGCCAAATCCAACCAATCACTTCTGTACCTTTCCCTGGGCTAGTCCATCCTTCCTCTAAGGCTACCTCCATATACTTACCGTGTCTCAGGCTAGCCCATTCCTTGTCTCAATCTGTCCTCCAAGTATTCTCAGGCTATCCTACTCACTACTTGAGGCTAAAGTGGCAGGCTGCCTCTTCTGGTCCCCTACCTTCTCTTGCTCTCCATCTGATTGCCAGTTCTCCCCGCGTCCGGCTGCTCCAGGGCTATACAGGGCTCTCACCCTGCTCTCTCCTGGACAGATGAGCTTCCACGATGACCAGGGCAGCTTTGTGACCAATGAGAGAAGCAGTGCTAGCGACTGTATCAGCAGCAGCGAGGAAGGCAGCTCCCTGACCTACTCCTCCATCTCCGACCACATCCCCCCGCCCCCGCTCAGCCCACCGCCACCCCCACCCCTGCCTTTCCATGACCCCAAACCCAGCTCCCGAAGCTCAGACGGTCCCCGAGGTCCTCCTCAGTCACTGACTAAACCCCTGACCCAGCTCAGCCACCCAGTGCCACCCCCACCCCCGCCACCCCTACCCCCACCCGTGCCCTGTGCCCCGCCCATGCTATCGCGGGGCACGGGCCACCGCCGAAGCGAGACCAGCCACATGAGCGTCAAGCGCTTGCGCTGGGAACAGGTAGAGAACTCAGAAGGCACCATCTGGGGTCAGGTAGGTGACCTGGGGACCAGTGGCTCTCTCAACCGGATAGTAACATTCAATCCTCTTCCCTCCACCCCTCCTTATTATTTTAATTACATCTATTAAATTATATTGTATGGGGGAGGGGGCATAGGTGTGGAGGTCAAAGGGCAACATGTAGGAGTCAATTTTCTCTTTCCATCACATAAATCCCAGGGCTTTAACCCAGGTCATCAAACCCATGAAGGTACCTGCATCAACTCACCGGTTCCTCATCTAACATCAACTAGAATATTCCTTGTGGCTCTTCTCACCCTCCTCAGCAGAAAAGTGACAGCCTTCCCAAAGACAAATGTGTCCCCAAGCCAAAAACACAGTTGAGGAGTTCTGGAAATACCACCCTACCCTCTTACAAAAGCCATCACTCCTGAGGCTGGACTAGTTCTCTTAGATTTTAGGTTTTTTTACTCATGGCAATCCTCCTGCCTCAATGCCACCAAAATGCTGGGATTATAGGAATGAGCCACTACACCCAGACTACTGCTCCCTTAAATATGACTGGGGAAGCTGGGTACGGTGGCTTATGCCTGTAATTCCAGCACTCAGGAGGATCTGCTCAAGGGCATCCTTGTCTATATAGAGAGTTTGAGGCCAGTCTGTTGCAAAGAGAAGTTTCTCATCTTGGGTTCCTGGAGACCATATTTTTACAAGCCTGAGATGAGTCTACAAATTTATTCGCCAGCGTCCCCCCTCCCAACCTCCGCCCAGTCATCAAGGCTGAGCACACCTGGCCACCCACCCTGCCAGGCATTCTTGCCCAGCAGCCTCACTCTGAGACTATTTCACTACTTGACTCTCTTCCTTTAAGATCTTTTCCTCAGCAACCACCCTCACTTCACCTGTCCAAATCCCTCATGGCCATTGCATATGGTCACTTCCTGCATAAACAAACGGACTCAGACCTTTGGTCCCACATCCAGCCCCTAGCCTATTACAGCTTTGGCTGTCAGAGTACAAGCTCATCCTGCCTAAGGCAGCTCTTGGGATGAACCCATTCCCTGCAAAGGAGAACCTCTAGCAGGGTGTGCTGACAGGTAACCAGTTATCCCAGCGCTCAGAAGGCTGGGCTACATAGCAAGTCAAAGAAGGAAGGAGAGGCTTGCGCCAGCTTCTATTTACTGCTCCTACTTTTGCCTTCTTCTTGGATCTCCTGAGCCCCATCTCTTTGGGACCGCCCAGGATGGATTTCAGAGGACAAAGGCAGGCTAGCTGCCTGGGCTCTTCCTGCTCTGAACTTCCCATGATCCCTTGCAGCTTGGAGAGGATTCTGACTATGATAAGCTGAGTGACATGGTGAAATACTTGGACCTGGAGCTCCACTTCGGCACCCAGAAACCTTCAAGTGAGTGGCCTGATGGCCCTGGGCCATGTCGACAAGCCACACAGCCTGCTGTAGTCTGTGCATTCCTTAGCTCCCAGTTCCCAGAGCATGCTGGTATTGTGTCTTTAAACTTCCAAGCCCTTCTGCATGCTTGAATTCCTTCACGGTCCTGCAAGCTAGATCCTGCAACCACTTTTACTTCTTAATAAATAAGCCCAGAGGATCTAAGTAGTTGTTCAAGTCACAAAACCAAGATAGGGTGAACAGAAGGCATCTATAAATATCCTTTTCCATCTCCTTCTCTCCCTAGTCCTTTCTAGGTATCTCCCTGTAGTGGTTGAGTGTGACTCCAAATAGCCAACGTCAGTTCTTGTATGCAGCACAAACTCAGAAAGTGGTCGGTTTTCATTGTTCAGTGCGGAAGGTGTGGGGAAGAGGGCATATGAGGATTGCAGTGTGGGGTCACACAAGCCTCATGCTAAAATGCCTTAGGTTGGATCACGAGTTTGAATGCCTGGAGTTGATGTAGTTAAGATGATGCATGACAGGAAGAGGGTGCTTGACATCTGGTGGTGGCCACATGTCTACCTTGACCCTGCCACAGCAGCCCCAGTCTAGACTCCTCCATTAAACTGTTCAGTTTCCCTTCCAGAACCAGTGCCCGGCCCGGAGCCCTTCAGGAAGAAGGAAGTGGTGGAGATCTTGTCTCACAAGAAGGCCTACAATACCTGTGAGAAGCCTTAGCTGAGGCCCACACAGGGGTGGGGTGATTGAAATCCCTATATAGGAGTTGGGACCTGTTACCCGGCTAAGAAGGCCTGCTCCCTGAGTAGGAGGATTCCCCTACCGAAACTCAGATGCACGCCTATTGGCCACGCCCACCACAATGGGTTTCCTGGTTTTGACCCTACTTAGTCCCTTTCTAGTTCCCCGCCCCGTCCACGGGTCCCGCATATTTTTCTGGTATATAATTGGAAATCCCACCCCTTGTCAGTCTTTGGCTACGCCCATGCCACGCCCTTCTCCACTGGGCACTTTTTTTCAGGCCCCTCCTTCTATATCCCCCCACTATGCTCCTCCCAGTAGCCTCACTCCACCCCTTCATCGGGCCCCGCCCCCTTGCCGGGCCCCGCCCCCGTCTAACCCTGGTACCCTGCCCGCAGCCATCCTCCTAGCGCATCTGAAACTGACCCCAGGTGAACTGAGGCAAGTGCTCATGAGCATGGAACCCCGGCGTCTGGAGCCCGCGCATCTGGCACAGCTGCTTCTCTTCGCTCCCGATGCCGATGAGGAGCAGCGCTACCAAGCTTTCCGCGAGGCTCCTGGCCGCCTTAGTGAGCCGGACCAGTTTGTCCTGCAGGTGCTAAGACCGGTCCCCAAGTCTTCGCCTGGGCTCCCTCCACTGTCAGGATCCCTTAAGGACTGATCCTGGCCTCTGAGTCTCAATTTGTTCCCACCCCGAGGTTAAGGCAGATAGGATGAGGGTTGTGCTAATCTTTCCTGAGGAGTACCCAGCTCAGTAGTCAGGACTCCCTCCCCAGGCTGGGCAGTAGATACTGGCTGGAAAATGGGTGAATCCTAGCCCCTGGCATTCCTGTAGATGCTGTCGGTTCCCGAATACAAGACCCGCCTCCGCAGTCTACACTTCCAGGCCACCTTACAGGAGAAGACAGAGGAGATACGAGGCAGCCTCGAGTGTCTGCGACAAGCATCCCTGGAGCTCAAAAACAGCCGAAAACTCGCCAAGATCCTGGAGGTCAGGTGCTTTCCATCCCTTTGTGTTTAATCTGATCTATGTCTTCTGGGGATTCCAGCCAGGAAACAAATCTATACATGCGGGTGAGCATATGAACTCCATCCTCCCCCCACCCGCCCCTGCTTTTCCTCCCACAGTTTGTGTTGGCCATGGGTAACTATCTCAACGATGGACAGCCCAAGACCAACAAGACCACTGGCTTCAAGATCAACTTCCTGACAGAGGTGAGGACCAGCAGTCAGCGTGCTTAGGCTACCAGACTTGGAGGTCAAGCCTATGTCCATTTGTGGTGGTGGAGCCAAGTGTGGTGGCATACACCTGTAATCTCAGCGTTGAGACTCAAGGATCAGGAGTTCAAATCTAGCCTGAGCTAAATAAGAGCCTGGTTCATACAACAAAAATTGTTCTACAGGGAAGAAGAAAACATTATGTGCCCACAAAGTTCTTCCCCTGGGTAGGGGAGGGGAAAACCGGCTGCCCATAAGCCCACCCAAGCAAAGGGTAGGAGTATAGAAAATGCCTTCTTCAGCTTGGCCCCAAGATCTAGGAAAGTCAACTTGGGAGGGGAGCTGGAAAGAGTATCAAAGACTAAGAATTCTAGGAACACAGAAACTTGGTGTCATGTGACCACAAGTCTGGTGGGCGGGGCCATGAGGAGCATGTGTGTTGGGCATCCCTTGCAGCTAAACTCCACCAAGACAGTAGATGGAAAATCCACCTTTCTTCACATCCTGGCCAAATCGCTGAGCCAGCACTTCCCTGAGCTCCTGGGCTTTGCCCAGGACCTACCCACTGTGCCCCTGGCTGCCAAAGGTAGGCTGGGTTCATGGGTGAGGGAGGCAGGTGCATGCCTCTCTGAGCTGGGGATGCAGTTGCCATAAGACTTTGTTCCTTTCCTTACATGCAGTGAACCAACGAGCCCTGACTGGTGACCTGGCTGACCTCCATGGTACTGTCAGCGAGATTCAGGTGGCCTGCCAGAGCATGGCCCCCTCCAGTGAGGACAGGTTTGCCGTGGTCATGACTGTATCCTCTAACCAGCCCCTTCCGGAACCAGACTGGATTCTGGGATGGTTGGATAAAGCTGACTGTGGTTCTAGTGATCCGTGTAGATCCTCGTAAAAATTCCAGGCAGAAGCTGCTGTTTGCCCAGGGATTCTGGGAGGTTCTATCCTGGGTTATGTAGAGTCCACCTGCTTATGCCAAAGCTGAGTAGCTGAAGGTGGAGTTTGTGTGTGTGTGTGTGTGTGTGTGTGTATGTGTGTGTGTGTGTGTGTGTGTGTGTGTGTGTGTGTGTGTGTGATACTGGGGATTGAACCCAGGGCCTCTGATGTACAAGTATATGTTCGACTGCTGAGACATGCTGCC
>PVIH01017621.1:0-41190 GCA_004025045.1 Sigmodon hispidus
TGTGTAGTATGTGTGGTGTGTGTGGTGTGTGTGTGTGTCTGTGTGTGTCGTGTGTGTGGTATGTGTGTATGTGTGATGTGTGTGTGTGTCGTGTGTGTCGTGTGTGTGGTGTGTGTGGTATGTGTGTATGTATGGTGTGTGTGTGTGTCGTGTGTGTGGTATGTGTGTGTGTGTGTGTATGCTGGAGCACACATATGATAACACACTTATAGAAGTCAGAAGAGAACTTACATGTGTCAGTTCTCTCCTACCATATGGGCCCCAGAGATTGCATATAGGCCATCAAGCCTGCCTACTAATACCCCTATCTCACACTTCACCAGTACATAGCCTCATTTCATTATTTATTTGCTTTTTAATTTTTACTTTGTACATTCTTTAAGAATATTATGTGGCCTTGGCTGTCCTGGAACTTGCTATATAAACCAGGCTGCCCTCTACTTTACAGAGACCTGCCTGCCTCTGCCTCATGACTGCTAGGATTAAAAGTGTTTGACTGTTGTAGTTTTACTTTAAAATGGCACAGCAACGTGTGTCTGAAATCCCTTGGGTGGTTGTCAGGTATGTAGTTCAAGGCCAGCCTGGACTATGCTAGCAAAATCTTCAAAATTCAAATGAACTGACATCTTTATAAAACCAGAAGTAGAACAGGCACACTTCAGTGTGTGAGAATGGTAACTAACCCAGTAGTCAAAGACAGGTGAATTTAGACATCTACTACCCCGATATCACTGAAGAGACTCCATGAGGGTAGACGGGGAACAATCTCACAGTGATGAGCCTTGTATAGGCCCATGAGGACCTGCCCTTGTTTGCTCCCCTTCCACTGTGATTAGGCTTAGGAATTACAAAAGAAATTGGTCTTTGCTTTCCAGGTGACCCTTACAGCCCAGAACCTGAGGCCTCAGTGCTGGAGGTGAGCGTGGATGAACTTCTTCCTGGGTAACGGAAGCTGGGGTAGTGTCAGCATGTTGGAGGGCACTTTTACTCCTTACTGTCAGGTCTTTCTTAGTTTTCTCTGGAAACTCTGATTCAGTGATTCTGGGTGGGGCATGGGGACTTGTACCTGAGGAAAAGCTGATTAGCCAAACTTGGGAAGCCTTGGAGCCTTCCAGCTGCCTTCCTGTCCATACATCAGTTGTAAGACTGGACAAAAGTCACTGGGCATGCACAAGTCAACAGGTCTGGACTTGGTGTTCCCATCATCTCTTCCCTGACCCTCCCACACCATCCACCATCTTCACATTCTCTTTGGTTCATCTCCTTCTCTCCATCTCTTCTCTAGAATATGATAATTATACTTTTGCTCTGGGGAACCCACACAATGTCAGACATTGTAGCCAGAAAGACAGATTTATAAGGAGGCAAAAAGCCAAGGTTTGCTTTAGAGGTCACTGCGGGAGGGGCAGACTGTGTGGTCCAGAAAGACAGCCATCAGTGGGCCTGAGTTGCATCTAGCACATAGAATGGAGGATGTCACATGATGGGGAGTCTACTCAGAGAATCAGGAGAGATCACGCATAGTAGAAAGAAATGATGGTGCTGCTTTCTTTGTGTAGATTACATTTGTTTTCTGTTACTTTTTAAAGCACAAATTACTAAAGCATTCAGTTTTCTACCAAACGAAGATTCCTTTGTCCATTTTTTTCTATTCTCCATGTCCTCTCTCCTTTCAAGCCCAGGACTCCAATTATACATGTTAGCAATTCCTATTTCCCTGCAAGATCGTATGGTGCAAGATCACCACGGCACTTTCTTTGTCTGTTTGTTTAGCTCTATAGCAGTCTTTGCCAATCTGCTCCTCTGATACATTCTCTTTCTTAAAAAAAAAAAAAAAAAAAAAAAGTTTTATTTTATTTTTATCTAAGTGAATGTGTGTATCTCTTTGTGTTCTATGTGCCCACGTATGAAGATTCCAAGGAGGCCAGAAGGGGCATCAAATCCCCTGGAGCTGTAGTTACAGCCGGCTATAAGCTGCCAATCTAGGTGCTGGGAACTGAACTCTGGCCCTTTGCAAGATTAGCGTGTGCTTTTACCTGCTGAGTTATTTTTCCTGGTCCATCTATTCAAGCTCATTGGTCTTCTACAGTTTCAGATTCGAACTATAAATTTCTATTCTTGGATATCAAATTTGTCCTCTCAAGCAGTTCAAGTTGGTTCTGTTTTATGGTTTTCCCTCATATGATAACATATTACCTGTTTATTTTTTTGCTTTTTACATGCAAATGAACAAAGACACTTTTATTCAAATTATATCCAGTAAGAGACAACTCTATTAATTTTAAAAATTAACATAAAAATTTTAAGTTAGTATTTAAAATGAAGTTTGCTTTTGATTCTGTTAACTTTTTTCTTAATTGTTTTTAACATACCCACTATTGTTCCCCCTCCCTTCCCTCTTCACAGCTCCCCCCCCAGCTTTCCCTCCATCCCATCCCCTCATCTAGTCCTCAGAGAGGGTAAGGTGAGTCAGTGCAGTCAGACTTATCCAGCTGAGGCAGGACCAAGTCCCTCCCCCAGTATCAAGGCTGAGCAAAGTGTTCCTCTGTAGGGAATGGGCTCTCAGAAGCCAGTTTATACCCTAGAAATAAATTCTGGTCCCACTTTCAAAGGCCCCATAAATTCCCATACTACTCAACTGTCATCCACATTCAGAGGGTTTAGTTCAGTCTAATGCAGGTTCCCCAGTTATCATCTCAGAGACAGTGAGCTCCCAATAGCTCTGATGAGCCATCTCTGTGGGTCTCCTCGTCGTGATCTTAAACTCTTTGCTCATATATTTCCCCTCTCTCTCTTCAGCTCTACTGGGAGCTTTACTATTTTTAACAGTGGATGGTGCTAGAAAAAAAAGTCTAAATAAGGTAACCCAGACCCCAATGGACCAATAAAATGGTATGTATTTACTTATATGTGGATGTTAGCTTTTAAATCTTTGAAAAGCAAGCTACAATCTGTGTAGCTGCAAAGATTATGTATAAAATAAGGGACTGGGGAGGGAAGAAGGAAGAGGAAATGGAATTTATAGTTATGGAGAGACAGGTGAGGTGGTGGGTGGAGATTGGAATGAGAAAATTAAATGGAAATGAGGAAGGAAGGGGAGCTGAAACTAAGGCCATTTGAGGGAAACATGCTACAGTATATAAACACTTCTTAAATTATATTCTCTCTCTCTCTCTCTCTCTCTCTCTCTCTCTCTCTCTCTCTCTCTCTCTCTCTCTGTGTGTGTGTGTGTGTGTGTGTGTGTGTGTGTGCGCGCGCGCATCTCCAAATAACAGGGGAATCCCAACAAGACCCAGCAAGACCATCTTGCTACCAGACGAAACCTCCACTGTCCAGAATAGATTAAATCTAATTGAATTGTTGATCAAAGAAACCACATGGAAACCCCTAAACAACCCAGGCTATTGCCAAGACTATAGGTTGTTGTCCAACCTATATAAATTGATGATAAGGCACTATTGCTAAATACAATACTCTGTAGCCCACCAAATATAGAGACGTTGAAGTGGTGTGATCTTTATAGATCCTTCACACATATTGATTAGTTTTCAAGGTACTAAAATGTACTCTGCATGCTATCAGAGGAGAAAGGTAAATACCAACCCAGCTATAAACTCTTCAGTCTACAGTGGTGTCCTGCCTGCAAGATAAGCAGGTACAGCAGTAGCACAAAAGTTATGAGAGTAACCATGCACTCTCTAATTGGATTTAAGGCTCATTCCAGGTTTGACATTTGACACTGCTCAAATAGCCCAAAACCTAAGGCTAGATGGGACATGATCTAGGGAAAAGCCAAATACCAATACCACTGTTCTGCTAAGGAAACATACAAATAAAAAGACTTCTTACATATCATTCTGCTATCCTCATAGATAATTGTCAGCCATCATCAGAGAACCTTTCTCTTGCAGTAAATGGGAACAAATATAGAGACGGAAACATACTAATAAAAAGACTTCTTACATATCATTCTGCTATCCTCATAGATAATTGTCAGCCATCATCAGAGAACCTTTCTCTTGCAGTAAATGGGAACAAATATAGAGACCCACAGCTGGGAACTGTGCAGAGAGTGTGATACCTTGGAACATTTGGTCCTAAATATGATGTCTTCATCAAATCCCTCCCTGAAAGGCTCAGGAAACTGCAGGAGAGGCAGAGGGATTGATGGCAAGAGCCAATGGAAATGCCAGACACCAAGGAAGCAAGGCATTCTAGCTGCAAAAGGACTTCCACACATACAAACTCACAGAGAGTACAGCAGCATGCACAGGGCCTGCACAGGTCTAAACCAGATGCGGTCCAGTGCTGAGAGCGGAAGCAGACACAAGCCTCCATCCCTAACCCAGAAGCCATCTCCAGTTGATAGCCACTTGCAAGGGAAAAATTAGTTTCCTCCAATGGAGTTTCACTGGGTATGCAAACCACTCTTAAGGGCAGGCCTGGTGTCCAGCAGTATAAACGGCCAACACAAACCAACTCAATAATATATTTGGAGGTTTGTTAGTTTTTGTTTGTCTCATAATGCTTTTTTCTGAGCTTTCCTCCCAATTATAGGTCTTTGTTTCTATATTTTCCAATTTTGTGTTTTATGGGATTTCTCTGTGTGTGAATGTGTGCAGTTCTGCATCTACATATATTTCTTGTATTTTTTTTATGCTTTTTCTGTTTGAATTGTTCTATTCTGGCTTATTTGTGTTTATTTTATTATTTTTCGATGTCTTTTTCTAGTGCATGAGAGAAAGGAAGCATAGATTTGGGTGGTTGAGGAAACAGGAAGAATCTAGGAAGAGTTAAAAGAAGGAAAGTTGTGATCAAAATATGTTGTTTAAAAAATCTATTTTCAAAAAATGTAAGATATTCTTCAATACTTCTAAAATCCTGCCCATGAATTCCCTGATGTAAGTCATGACTGGTTCTGTTCCCATCACCTCCTTTTTCTTCTGACATCAAGAAGCATTTTCCTATTGGAAAAAAGACTTCCATGGAGAAGCCAGAGCATGTACAAGTGCTTCACCTGGGATGACTAGACCATCATGATTGTGGAGAAATGGAATGCTGCGGATCAAGAGCCGAAGTTATCCCCAGCTATTTATAGTCCCTTTTAATAGGTGATTATTATCAGCTTCTGTGTCCTGCTAACCACTCAACTGGAATGCACGGCTAATCTTGCCAGACCTCAATCCCTCTCCAACTCCTAAACTAAAACTGTGACAAATTCCTGACTCTTCTAAAATAGATTTTCTCACTTTATAGCTTAGTTGAGGCTCCCATAAGGCTACTGGTATGAGAACTGTTCGGGGCTTTCTTTTTCTACATGACCATAACATGTAGCCTTTTCCATGGTGGTAGGTGTTGTTCAAGGACGCATGGATCTGTCTTCTCTGGCCATGACTAAGAATAAGTGATTTTTATATTTCCTATAAAGCATAGCTGTGATGTTATGCCAAAACAATTCTTTGACTGTCTAGTCAAGGATTGGATTTTGGCCATTGTAACATTGTTTTGCTGTCTGGTCTTGCTAAGGCATGTTGTTGAGCTCCAGGATTAGTCTAGTGAAACTTTAAGCCAAAATTAATTCCGTTCGGATGATATTATGTGACAACTCTTAGCTTCCCATCGGCTCTCCTCTCTGGATGGAGTCTTAACTTCAATACATGATTTTCTGGTGTCTCAGTAGTTCCATACATTTTTACTTTTTTTTTTAAAGCAGGGTGTGTGTGTGTGTGTGTGTGTGTGTGTGTGTGTGTGTGTGTGTGTGTGTGTTAGTCCAATTTCAGTTCCTCTGCTTTGAACAAAAGTGTAACCAAAACTTTGCACAAGCATTTCCTGTGCCACTGGCACTTTGATGGAGCCAAAGAGTTTTCAACATCTTGTTCTTCCTGCCCATTTTCAATCAGCATCACTGCTCAGAGGCAAGCTGTTCATTTAATTGCATTTCAACTCAGTGACCCATTCAGCGAGCACTCACAGAACATTTAGTGTTGGCCAAACAGTTGGCATGCAAGAAGGACAAGACAGACAAGGGCCCTGACTCACAGCGTGTCCAATAACACACGGATGTGAGATCACAACATTGGCAATTGTTCTGCCAACAGGTAGCACAGAGACACCTACAGGGAGCTATTCTCTTCATGTGGCTTGTCAAAGACAGCTTCTTGAAGGCAGTGATGTGACCTAGGACCTAAACAATGAATAGGAGTTCACTGGGGGGAAATTGGAAAAAAATGTACTCCAGGAATAGGGCCCAACCAAAATCAAAGTGATCATCCCAAAATGGGGCAGAATAGGACTCAAGGAGTCTAGAATGAGGAGGTCTGAGATAACAGAGCTGAAAAGACTCCACTGTGCAAGTTAAATGGCAGATCTTCCAGCATTGGCAGACTATTGAGACTTTTTTGGGAGACAGCGCCTCCCAACAAGACTTATAGCAGAACCTCTACTAGAGAGTCATCTGCACATAGACTTCCTCATTCTCCATGACTTGAGTTGAGTTATGTTGACCAGACTGGTGATGGATGACACTGGGAATGGGGAAAAGATGGGCAACAATAGTTCTGAGGCTCCAGTATGTCACACGGTGTAGCAGTGATGCAGATGCTGATAAAGGTTTGCCTGGGACTCTCATCAGAAAGCCATTTGGGAAAGTTGATTCCAGTTTGGTCTACTGAGCTAGAACTTGCTTATAGCATCAGGAGGCACTGGTGGATCGGCAATTAAAGATGCAGGAGTTCAGAGGGAAGGGACCTGTCTGGAGATGAAAAGCCCTGCCATTTACATCTCTTTACAATGAAGCTGTGGGTGTGACAAGATCTGTGGGGGAGGGAAGGATTTGCCAGCCAAGGGCTGAGGCTTGCTGGTTTATAAGGATTAGCTGGAGGACTGGACCCCATCAAGGGGAGGAGGAGAAATAGGAGGAGGAGCAGAGATCGAGATCGGGAACAAAATCCAGCTGCCTAAGGGCTGACTGGAGCACGAGCTGTGGTCGCCTTTGTTGCCCTGCTACAGAGAAGGCAGGTGAGGTGAACACTCAGACATATTCACTGGGTAGGTCAAAGAAGCCGGACTATGAGTTTCCAATGAGGGTGCAGGGTCGGGGAATGCTTGAGGGTAGACAAAGTGTCACTGAAATGCATGAAAGGAGGGAGGTTGTATTTGGCTGTTGGGTTCTTTCTTGTGACCATACTTGAGCTTGTGTAAAGTCAATATCCAGATTGGTGGGGAAAAGGCATATTGAGTGAAGAAGATGGAGTTGGGGCTTCGGGGATGGTGATCAGGGAGATGGCAGCTGCTGGATTGGGGACGGAAGGGAAGTGTCCTCTCCCACAGCAGGCTGAATAAGTTCCTCGACTGAGGGTCTTGCTTTGACTTGGGTGAGAAGGAAGGGTGGCTGAGGGTAATCACTCATATTTGCACACAAGTACGTGTGTACATACATGGCTGCGTGTACTTGTATGGGTGGGTACAGGTCTATTGGAAAGATGTCTTTCTGCAGAAAGTAAGTTAATCAGAAGTGGAACCAACTTCACCAGCCTCAATGGACAAAAAGGCAGCACATGGCATGAGTGGGCTCCATCACGGATGAGAGCCACCAGGCTAAGACACCTTACAAAAGCTGGTCACCAGGTGGGGAAGGGCTGAATAAAATGTTCTGCACCCAGGCTGGGTTAGGAAGCACCGAGGCTGGGAACATATAGTGGTCCTCTACATGATGACATAGTAGTTGGGCACCTTCTAGTGGGAAAGGAGCCTCCATGGCAGAAGCCTAGGTGTCTCTTCTGAGCCCAAGGGGACTGTGAGAAACTGGGAGTGACATGCCAGCTCCACATGAGGAAGTGTGCTGTGTGCTGAGTGACAGGGGTGGCAGGTATTTAAGTAATAGCCCTAAGAGACAATAGAGGGTGGGATGAAAGCCAGGCTAATGGGAGGGATGGGCCCAGACTGGACAAGCCCAGGAAAGACAGTGTCCCTGTCACCCCCAACAGGTGGAGCCCACTGGCAGAATGTGCACACACACCTGAACTACAATGGGGCAGGGGAGGGGGCTTAGCAGAGCTGGGACAGCTGTGACTTCCTCTGGAAGGCTGAAGGGGGACTGAGACTGCATTTGGAAGCTGGTGGAATGAGTTTCGGCTGGCCATGTTTCCAGAGACTGTGATGACTGGGATCTTGAGGGTTTTCAGGAAGGGTCCCTTTGGGACGTCCTTGCTCTGAGCTCCTGCAAGACGCAGCAACTTCCCTGAGGTCAGAGGGTCGGTTGGTCAGCAGCCTCTTCCCATGTATACAGCCAATACTCTTTCTTTAGCTTCACCTCCTCTCTGACGGTCAAGAATAGGCAGGGACAGTCTGTACCTTCTCCCTTCCAAGTACAAAGCAAGAAGGAAAAACTTTGGAAGAAGTCCCTGCCCCATCATGTACCATGTACATCATTCAGTGCTATGTAGATATCATTGCACTTTTCATTAGAGTGGATCTCTGTGTCAAATGGGGGACACTGGGGTACTGGAGGGGTGAACCAATACTGCTAGGCAAGGGAGAGAAGGGACTGGTGGGAGGTAGCTCAGAGTAGACAGCTATTATTGTCAAGTATGGACAGACAGATGGACATAGCATTGAGCACTGAGGTGTAAGTGAGAGGTCAACCCTTAGAGGGTGTTCATCTGCACTCTGCTCTAGAGGCAGAGAGGATGGAGATTCTGGAGAACAGTCTATTGAAGGATACATAGTCAGAAGTGAGACAGAGCCTACAGGACAATGCAGGAGGGGTGGGGAGAGAGAAATGCGTAGGTGACAGAGTACAGTTTACATCAAGGATGGTACCCCCATAGTGTGGTCTCCTGGAGACTGAGCTCTGCTCCGTCATTTTAGAGTTGGCATAGAGCAGACTGATAATAAGTCAGGAAGTGAAGCCCCAGAGTGTGGCTTACAGAGACAGCCCAGCTTCCAGACAGACACATGCAAGACTACAAAGCTGAATCCAAAGCTTGTAAAAGGATTCTCCATGCAGACCTTTCTAAGCCTAATCATATCAGATGCTGCAGGAAGTGCCCGGCATCCCATGGGCTCAGGTGTGACATGGACAAATAACTGTGTGGATATTTTTCTGTCTCTTCGCAAAGGGTCTTCTGCCTTTTTCCTTTCCTGTATCTAATGAAATTATTTCATTGTTGGCTGAATTCTTGTTTTGGGAAAGAAGTTTTTTCTTCTCAGGCAGAGTGAAATGTAATGGTGTCCTTGTGACAAAAATAAGTGACAATTTTTCACATTGTAGAGAAAGTGACCAGAGAGCAAAGTTTAATGGAGGGTTAGGGGTTTTCTTATCGATGAGTGCTGGAGTGGAGGCTGTCTAGACCATAGAGATGTGGTTATAAAGTAAGGAGAATGTTCTAGAATAGACTTCAAAAGCTCATGACTTGCTGGAGCATGCACTATTTTCTTTTCCCCTTTGGTTTGGCCTAGATCCTACACTGCCTTTTAGTCCTCTACCTTCCTCTTTCCCAGAATCTTGGAGTCATGCCACAGAGCCTCTGCGGATAAGCGTGTTACTGCAGAACTCTTCCTGGGGCAGAGAGGTGGTTTAGGAACTGAACAGGGCTGGGAAGCCTAAAATGATCACTGCACAAAATCTCCTTAAATAAAACTGTCAGTGTCGACTGAAGCAGTAGCAATGATGAAAGTCATTTGTAGAATATTCACTGTAAGTTTCGTAAACTCCTGTTTACGAAAGCAAAACTGAAGACTGAGGTTGGGATGTGTCCCTTGACTGTGATGAATGTCAGAGTTAATGTAGACCCAATCCTGAAGTCCTGAAATCCTACTAGAGTTTCTTACTGTTACTAAGTCACTCAATCCTGCTGCGACAGAAGATGACAATAGATCTAATTTGTGTATCTCCTGTGTGTGTGTTTGTGTGTATGGGTGTGTACAGGTATATGAGTGTGCACAAGTACATATGCCTATGTGTTCTGCACATGTGAGGTTCAGAGGACAATCTTGGGTATCACTTCATGGGTAGTACCAACCACCTTGCTTTGTAGACAGGGTCTCTTGCTGGTGTAGCATCCATTGAGTAGACTAGGCTGGCTGGATAGCAAATCCTAGGGATCTGCTGGGTTCTGCCTCTCTGGAGCTGGGATTATAAGGTTGCAGCAACATGCCAGGCTTTTTTAACCTGGCTCTAGGAATTCAACTCAGGTTCTCGTGTTTATAAGGCAAACACTTCACTGACTGAGCTTTCCACTCTGCTCCAAAAGCCCTGGTTTTGCAGACCTTAATTGGTTTTATTTATAATAGCAGAATTAGGCAGCAGTCTGGATCACAAACCAGAGTTTTCCCGCTATCAATCATGGTGGTATTTACCTGTAATCTCATCATTTGTGGGGTGGAGGCAGGAGAATCACAGACTAGGCCACACCAGGAGACTCTCTCAGAAAGCAAACAATAAAATCCCACATAGACAGGTTTAATTCACAGTGACAGCAGGTGATCTATAGAAAACACAAGTGAGCTGGGAACAGTGTGACTGGTTTGTGAGCACCTGATCTGACTATGATATGAATGGTTGGCTGCTGCGATTGGTTAACACCCCCTCTGATTTTTACACTGATAGGTTACAGTCTGTCCACATAACAAGTTAGGTTACAGTTCACTGTGTATGGAAAAACATTCGGTCCAAACTTAACTCACTTTAACACTTTGATCCCATTCTTCACGTTCAATGTCTTTCTAGTTGATGCTTGAGGGGAGTGGGCAGCCCAGGCTGGAACCAGCTGCTCAAAGCACCAGGAAGCTAGAAGCTCCAAGGTCAGCCGTTTGTTCTGGGTTTCCCCTCCTTCTTTTCTCTTTCTTCTCTTTGCCTTACCTCTCCCTGCCTCGACACAGAATCTGCCTGTGTCTGGAGCTCATGGCCATCCTCCTTCCTTAGCATCCCCAGTGCTAGGGTTACAGACACACCCTACCTACATGCCTGCCTCTTTTTTCACACAGTCCCACTATGTACTCCTGGCTGGCCTGGAGCTTTCTGTGTAAGTCAGGTTGATCCTAACCTCACAAAGATCTACCTGCTTCTGCCTCTACCTCCCCAGTGCTATAACTAAAGGCTGGCTCTTTCTGTCCTTTTGGGAGGTAGGGTCTCACGTAGCCTAGGTTCAACTTGAACTCCTATGTAGTAGGAAGTACCTTGAATTTCTTCTAATTGTCCAACCTCTACTGTCCAGCAGTACTTGGATTGCAGGTGTTTGCCACCATATTCAGCTTATGTGGTGTGCGTGTGTGTGTGTGTGTGTGTGTGTGTGTGTGTATGTGTGTGTGTGTGTGTAACCTCCAAACTTAGTGTATGCTAGGTAAATACTCTACCAACTGAACTATATATACCCAGGTCCTGGTTTCCATGTTTTCAGAGGCATGCATGCATCAGGAAATGCAAATGGCTGAGGACAGCCAGGGCAGGAAGGCAGTGGTTCCATTCATCCAGAAGGGATAAGAATATTTAGAGGCATCACCAAAGGGCTCCCAGTCACTTCTGGCTTTGAAGATCAGGACTTATTTGCAAGGTAACATGCTTTCCATGTCCTGATGGTTTAAACTATGAATGGAAGGATCAGAAACAGTGAAAAACCTGGGGTTTGAGATGGAGCTCCAACACGTATCTAAGTTAACACAGAGCCTCAACGTATAACCTGTGCCAGCTTACACAACCACAGCCTCATGAAGCCTTATTGTTCATTGTAGGATCAGAACATACACAGCACTGACTTGGTAGGATTACTATGACACATGAGACACCATGGAAGTGTGGGAGGCCCCCATCTGGGCCTCAGCTTACATCCCTAAAATGGGTTCCTTCTATTTTACAGACTTCCTTTCTTCCAAATGGGGTCTTTCTTTTACCGAGTTCTTCTATTGGTTGGCTTCACTGCACCAATTTTCTGCATGTCCTCATCCAATTCCAGTCCCCAAGACAAAAAGTCCCCTGGTCCTCCCTCCATGAAGAGCAACCCAACCTCCAAGGTGTCTCCCAGCAACACCATGTTCGCCTTCTTCCTGTACCAGAGGCTGGTTCAGGAAAGCCCGGGTCAGAATGTCCTCTTTTCTCCTGTGAGTATCTCTACTTCCCTGGCCATGTTGTCTCTGGGGGCCCGCTCAGCCACCAAGACACAGATACTTCGTAGCCTTGGTTTTGACCTCAAGAACATACCAGAGTCCACCATCCATCTGGGCTTCGAGCACCTGGTCCACTCACTGAATGTATGCCACAAAGACCGGGACTTGCGGATGGGCAGTGTCCTCTTCATCAGGAAGGAGTTGCAGCTGCAAGCCAATTTTCTAGACCAAGTCAAGAAGCTTTATGGGACAAAAGTCTTTTCTGAAGACTTCTCAAACACTGCCACTGCTCAGGCCCGGATCAATAGCTATGTGGAGAAGGAAACCAAAGGGAAGGTGTTGGATGTAATTCAGGACCTTGACTCTCACACCACCATGGTCCTGGTGAACCATATCTTCTTTAAAGGTGAGGTTGAGCTTCTCTTTTCTTCTATTTCTCTTTTATTAATTTATCCTTTGTCTTCTTTTCTTTCTTTTCCACTTACTTGAGTGTTTGTTTTTTGAGTCAGGGTATTGTTATTCCAAGATGGCCTCCATTATACCATGTAGCTGAGGATGACCTTGAATGTCTGATTCTCCTGCCTCCACCTCCTCAGTGCTGAGGTTATAGGTATGTTCACCACACTCCATTTATGCAGTGGGGTCTAAACTCAGGGCTCTGTGCATGCTGAACAAACCTACTACCAAAAGAGACACAACCCTAGCCCACCTCTGATTTACATTTCTTGTCATTTTGGTGTTGTGTAGCCAAGGAAACAAGTATGTAAAGCAAGTCATAGATAGCAGGGTGTGCCTTGGTTTTCATCATTTTGGCAAGTAGCTGCCTGTACATCCTTGGCCGACTTTGGTTCTCTCTTTCCCATTCATTAATTAACATGAGGCCTCATTCAGCTCTGTCTTAACATGAAAAGGCGGCTATGCTGAAGACCTAGTTGACACTGTTCTCAGCAAAGAGGACCCTGAAATATATTCTGGAATTATTTGAGAGAAAAAGAGTTTGTATTTTGTCACCAGCACCTATTTTACTACTTCCTGTAACTTCAGAGCAGTGTCACAGGGTCCCCGACGGGCTAGTTTAAAAAGCCATCTCAATAGTGAGAACAGTTTCAAAGGTTTGGAACTGTGGACAAGCTGGTCTGTCACTCACAAGAGCTCTGCTGTTTACAAAGACACTGTCACAAATGGCACTGTTCCCAAACTCTATGAGCATCAGCTTTGAAAGCATACAGCCTTGATTTTGAATTCCTCCTCTGTTCCCTTTCTTGTCCAAAATCTTAAATGCATTGCTGTAAAAGATCTGCCAAGGACTAAGAGCCCACTATGTACCTGTCTATGCTGCTCAGCTGGGTAGTCACTAAGCACACACAGCCTCACAGGACCATGTTCGAAGCTGAGGGCCTGGACTTCAGAACTGTGTGTGCAACCATAACTCTTTCCCCCCATTTTCTACCTTTCCAATGTTTTTCCTTCCCTCCCTCCATCCTTCCGCTTATCCAACACCCCCATCTTTTCTTCCCTACATCTAGTTTTCTATTAACCCATCCAATCTGCCCATTAATCTAGTTATCTACCCCCACATCCACCAAACACAGAAAAGACAGAAAGGAAATTGAAATGCTTTCCTTCATTGGTGAGTTATCTTCATCCACTATATATTGTAACACGAATTCTAGTTGTTATTAAATGAAAACTCAGAGCGAAATATTGGGGAAAGGCTGAAATATCAGAGAGAGGAAACACCACAGTCAAATGTCACCCAGCCAACTTCTCAGGGTAAAGGCTATCTTCCAGCTTCCTTAGGCTGGCTCCTTGTTGCTTCTACAGAATAATCTCTGTCTTCCCACACCTGTCTTAAATACCTTCATTGCCCAGTTGCCTCACTTTGGGGTTCAACTCTACATCATATTCCAGAGTTAAGATAAAAGGTGTGAGCTATGAATATTTGGTAGTGAGGCCTTGAACTCACCGAAACACAAAGATCTCTGTCTCTGGAGTTATGGGATTAAAGGCTTGAATTACCACTCTCAGACCCTCCTGGTTTGACTGTGGGGGCATCTATTCTCTGATACCTCACACTGGTTTTTACTAAAATATATCACCACAATATGTTACCCAGTTTGGTTTATTTCTGATGAAAGGTCAGCACACAGCATAAAACCATTTTAAAGTGTCTCTGGTCGCTGGCATCTTCACCGAGGCTCTGCTGGGGTGGCAGTAGGTGACTGTCACACCCTTCTGTCTAGTTCTCCGCTGTGCACCAGGACAGTGTATTAAGGAGCACTGTTCTGACATCCAATAAGCATTAGCTGTGAAGAAAGATTATCAGTTACTTTTTGATAGTTCTAAGGCACTTTCTCCTCCTCAGAAGGATGACCCCACCTAACCCCAAAGAAAATAAAATTTCCTTAACTTCTGTTCTTCCCCCCTGGAGACTGTAATCTACCTTACATTTCTACAACCTGCCTATTAAACAATAGGATTCCAGGCCACATCACTCCCAGGCTTTTGTGCTCATGTTTAACAGCATCATTTCCTTCACTGTTATTTGAATAGATCCAGGTTACCATCTCCTTACAACCCTAGGGGCTCCTATAGCATTGGTAAAAGCTCATTTGTTTTGTTTCCTTTACCTGCTACCTGATCCTCATATTTTCTGATAAATCATATGTTGATCTTATTGAGGCCACTTGAGATATGACAAGTCACTTGTGAAGCTTCTTTGCCTTTTGACTGATAATGACATGTCTGAAAGTGGAAATCACTGACTGCATTGCAAGTATTTCTTTTTTTAAATCAAATTTTGGCAGCTTTTGGATGTTACTTCTTCCCATAGCCACCCCTCCCCTCTTGTATTTCTCTCTCTCCTCCTTTGGGAGTCCCATGATATGTGCATTGCTACGCTTGATGGTGCATCTCTGATGTCTAACGTGTTGCTCATTTTCGCCCATCTTTTTCTCAGTAGTCCTCCTTACACACTTAACAGATACATTTTCTAGCTCACTGGTTATCATCTTCCATTAGCTCCCAATCTCCCGCTGACTCTCTTTAGTGAAACTCTCAATTCTGTTACCATATTTTCTAACTCTAGACTTTATGTAACAACTTCAAATCATTTCTTTTCATTGTGGGCAGATGCTTAATTAAATACAGGTTTTTATTTTAGCTCTTTGAGAGTGTTCAAAATACCTGCCTTGGCGTGTTTGATTAATAAGAGCAATATCTGGGTTTACTTAGGAGAATTTTCATTAACTTTTCCACACCCCCTAATGTTTGGGATATACTTTCTTATTTCTTTTCATTCCCCTCTTTTTGGTTCCTTAAAAGTATTTTATTATTTATTTTTAATTATGTGCGTATGTGTCCCCTGATAAGTATTTATACATAAGTGCAGTTGCCTACAGAATCCAGAAGAGAGCATGAGATCCTCCTGAAATTGGAGCTACAGGAGGTTGTAAACTGGGTCCTCTGGAAGAACAGTGATGCTCTTAATCTCATAGCCATCTCCCTAGCCCCTTTTGTATGTTTGCAGCCCAATATTATAAATATTGTGAATCAATTCTAGACATAAACTCCTGCTTCCAGAGGGTCCATCCTTGTTGCTGTTTATTATGACACTGTTTCCTGTTTCTTCCAAATGAATTCTTTAAAATCAGAGATGTCTTCTTGGCTGGGAGATCTACCAATCTTTGCAGAGGGTCACTGGGTGCATATTGCAGCTTGCCATCCACACTCAACTAGGCAGTTTAGTTTTGACTCACCCTTCCTTTTCTGTTTGTACACCCCCAAGGCCAGCTAACAATGAGAAATCTGAAATGCCCAGACATCTCCAAGCTGCCAATAGCTTTACTCATGTCTGGGGCCCCTGCATGTTTGAGATATGCTGAACGTTTTCAATTCTGTAACCATTTGATTCTTGAGACATTTATTTGTTTATTTTTCTGTTGTCTTATCTCTTATTGACCCTCCAGGCAGCCAGGAAGTGAGGAGGACATTTGCCAGTAATTGCATTAGAAATAAACTCCCACATATTTAGGGAGAAGGCATTAGGCACCAAGTAAGCCTCAGTCAGTTGTATGACCCCATGATAGTTCTTTGCTAATGATACCTTGAAAGCCCACCCCCTATCTCTGTTCCTGTCCCTATGGTTGTACTAATCCATCTAATCTACTGCTGAGCTGTGGGGATGCTTAAGAATGGGCCTAGAGTCTGTGAGGGTGTCAACAAAGCAGGCACTTCAGTCAAGATTGAGTAATTTGTCTTGAATGAACTCTCCTCAGGTCACCACAGGGCTTTGGTTCTCAGAGTTCTAACAGACTGGGAACCATGTTAGGGAAAGATGGATATGTAGAGGGACTTACTTTATCGTGTTTACTGGTGGGGCTGCCTCCTCTCTTCTCAGTTTGTCCTCTTAAGCTTGTGGTTAGCAGATTATTTGTCTCAACTCTTATGTACTGCCTGAGGTGCTACAGAGTTCCGCCTGCCACCGTCTTGGCAACTGTCCTTGGAGAAATGATATTTGCCTTGACTGAACTCCAAGTCAGATTAAATACAGATAGATTTTATAAGTCATTCTTTTGGTATTGCAGGAGCCAGGCCAGATAAAGTCAGTTCTTTGGGAATGAGTCTATGGTTGTTTCTGTTCTGAAATATATTCTCTTTCTGTACTCCCAGATAGTCTCTAACTCAGTCTCCCAGCCTTGGCCTCCCAAGTTCTGACCGACAGGTGTGAGCCACTGAGCCTGACTGAGAATGAGTCTCTAAAGGGTTTCTGCCCTGTCTTGAAGGTTTCATTGCAAATGCTGGCTGTTATTTTTCAAGACCATACAGAGCAGGGAATGAAGTCCAGGACTAGACAAGTTAGAATATCAAAAACTTCACAACTCCCAGCAAAGACACAACTTCTTTTCTTCCATGTTTTGTTTTTCAGTTAGCTAAAAGGATTTAAGTATTTTTTTCAGGGTTATAAATGAATTGGTTCTGACTATTGTTGGCAGAGGCTGTGTGTGTGATGTGATATAATATTTGGGGTGCATTTGTGTGTATATAGAAGTGGGTATGGTGTATGATATGTCTGTAGTATATGGTGTCTGTATGTGAAAGTACATGTGGAAGTATATGTGTGGTATGTGGATGTGGCATGTGTGAGGTGTATTACGTGGGATATATTTGTGATATATGTGTATAATATGCAGTATGCGTATATTGCATGTATATGTGAGTGGCATATAAAGTGTGTTTTGTGGTATGTGTGGTGCATATGTTTGTACCTCTGTGTATGTGCATGTGTGTGTGGTGTGTATCTGTGTGTGTTTTATGTATATGTATGTCTATTTGGTGTGCAGTATATGTTACATATATATGGGGGGTTGTATGGTATGTGCCTCTGTGTATGTGTGTATGTGTGTGTGTGTGTGTGTGTTTGTGTGTGTGTGTGTGTGTGTGTAGATTAAAGCCTGGGCCTAGCCATCCAGTCATGGCTGATTTTATGGAGAAGTGAGTTTTCAGAGATCTCCATCCCTCTCATGCCCCCATCCCCCACTCCATCTGGCAGGCTGCAGAGACATACAGGCCTCTCTTCTTTGCACTGACATGACCCTTCCCTATCTTCTTTCCCCACACTAGCCAACTGGACCCAGCCCTTCAGTGCTGCAAATACTATCAAGAGCTTCCCATTCCTTCTGAGCGAGGGCTCCACTGTGCATGTTCCCATGATGCAACAGACAGAGTTGTTTGCTTTTGGAGTGGACAGAGAGCTGGGCTGCTCTGTGCTGAAGATGGACTATAGGGGTGATGCTGTGGCTTTTTTTGTCCTCCCTGGCAAGGGCAGGATGTGGCAGCTGGAGAAGAGTCTGTCAGCCAGGAGGCTGAGGAAGTGGAACCGCTCACTACAGAAGAGGTGTGCATTGCTATCAGTTTCCTAGGACCTGTTTATCCAAAGGTGGGTTGGTGGAGGGTGGAGAATGTGGTAGCAGCTATTTGGTCCTATGTGCCAAACCTCCACTGCCTGCCATATGGTGAGTACGGTACCATGTCCTCAGAGCACCTCATGAACTTCACCATCACCTAGTACACAAACAGTTTCATTATCCTCCCCTTCCCTCCCACTCTCTGTTCCCAGATGGTAAATGAATATATTAGTTACTTTTCTGTTGCAGTGACTTAATACCACAACCAAAGGAAGAAATAATTAACTTACAGTTCCAGAGAGAAAAGAATCTATCATGGCAGGGAGGCATGTCAGCACGTGGTAGGCATGGTGACAGGAACAGGTAGCTGGGGGATAGTTTCAGAAACTTCGAGCATGAAGCAGAGCATGACCTGAGAGAGGGCAATGCCCTCCTCAGTGAGTTTCTTCCTCCAGCAAAGCTCTGCTTCCCCATAACCTCTCCAAGCAGCATTGCCAACCGGGGAACAAGTGGGGGACATTTCTCATTCAAATCACCACAGTGAACCACCCAAGGTCACACATGCAAAGCTGTTCTGTCACTGCGATAGTATGTTCAAGCAGAGTTCACTCTAGAAATTAAGATGACATTCAACTTTATAAAATTATATTTGTAAAAGCAAGAAAGCAAAACAACCAAGGTCTTGGTGTTCACTTGTAGAACAAGGGCCACAGTTTCACTGAGTCACTGGAGTTGCTGAAGCCACATTATTACTGAGTTAGTGGTCCAGTACACCTGGGTGGTGTAAGAATGAACCATTAGGTGGTCTAATGAACATCGGCCAACAGCGATGTTGTTAGCTCTGCACATACTGTAGAGGGAATGAGGGTATTAATTATATGATACAAAAGATTATTGAATACTTATTTTTAGTCTCTTTGCATGATTTCCATGGCATCTTCATCATTCTCAGGTGTTCATCAAAGACAAAAGAAAAGACTAAGAATAATAATCATTTTAGTAAGATGTCCCTGGAAGGCAGGCAAAGTGCCTAGGAGCAGAGAGAGCTTGCTCTCAGGAGGGGAATGCTTCCTAAGGGGACAGTGATGACATCCATGGACATGCAGTGATAGTCAGGGTCTGGCCTAGGTTCCCGTCCTTTTCTTCAAATGGAATTCAAGAGCACAGTGTTTTCACAGTAGCAAGGCAACTTTCTTCAAAGTGAGAATAAAGATTAGAAGGACAGAATTCATACAGCTGAGACTACTCAAAGGCCCAGTTGTTTGGCGCTTCCTCTTACAAGATGCTCAAGAGAGGAGGAGCTTGATTTCTAAGGGCATAGCAAGGGTGGGTCCCTAATTTGATTGATAGGTTAGGACAGATAGTCAATCATTTGTTTGCTGTTCATATCTCTTCTTATAATGCATCTCATTTTAATCATATGTATTCCCAATTATGCATAGAAATAAGTTGCTAAATAGGGAACTCTCCCTAAAAGTTTACATAGTTTGCCTTTTTTACATGCGTCCAAAACCAGTCTAGGCTAGTCAGGCCCATTGCCCTTAGTTCCTAACTGTGTTCTGAGACATGTTGTCAAGGGGTTCTTAAGGGAAGTAAATTACCCCATTGATTAAAGCAGGTCTATGTGCAACTCTATGAAGGTCACAGGGCCTATGTGGCCAACAGGTTGCTAGGTACATTGTTTAAAGGGCATTGTGTGCATAGCATGGACCAGGTGGAGTTCTGGGTAACTGAGCTGTTCTTTAAGCTCATCTCAGATGAGTAATAACACATGGAGGTGATTTCTAATGGAGACAACATCACTGAGGAAGATGGATGGTGGATAATCAAGAGGAACTTTCAGAGCTTCTTCTCTTCCCCAGTGCTGTATGGGGGGAAGGTGACAAGGTGGGGGACTGAAGAATGGTAGAGCAGAAGGAGCCAGAGAATGCAGAGATGCCCAGGCCAGTAGGAGAGGGAATGGTCTGCGCTCCTAGGTGTCAAGGAGGTTTGACAGATGAAGACTGGGATATCTCTCCAATGACATGTGCTTTTCTATGTGTGAGACACTAAGCATATAAACATAGACAAGGCACTACAGTTAAGCATAGCCATCTCCAAAAATGAGAGAAATTTTGCAGAATGTGCCCAGGATAGTGACTTATGGTAAATGCTCAATAAATGGGTAGTGCTTGCTCAGGGATAAGGAAACTATTGCAAAAGAAGAGAACATGCTAAAGTCTAGGTTTGTGCTGCTATCTGATATGGCAGCCTCGTGTGGTCATTTATTAAGTAAATTGAAATAAAATTAGGGGACAGTGAGGTGGCTGGGAGGATACAGGTTCCTGCTCCCAAACCTGAGAACCTGAGTTTGATTCCCAAGGTAGAAGGAGAAAATTGACCCCCAGAAGTTGTCCTCTGACTACACACACACACACACACACACACACACACACACACACACACACACACGACACTAAGCCTGATCAATGTAAACAAATCAATTAATTAAAGTAAGAGTTTAGCTCCTTCTTTTGCTGTAGGCATGTATCAGATGTTCAGTAACCACATGTGGCCAGAGTCAACCATATTGGACAGGGTGAGTGTGGGTATAGTTCCAGCAAAGAGAGAGGGTTTAAGATATACTCGCAGCAATTGTACAACATTATTGTGTGTGCGTGTGGGGGGAGTTGTCACTCTGGAAGATTTGCAGGGCTTGCTTGTCTTAGGAGGTCCTGTGGGCATGGCCAGGTGATATGGCTGGTAGGTGAGCTACCATCACTTCCTGATGTCACCATTGATCTCTGCTGTGGTACCCATGCTGAGTCATCATCCTGCCTCTAGTTCTTACTTGACTATAGGGTCCTCTTGTTTTAGTCTGATCCGAAGAGAGGGGCTTTCTCAGCTGGGAGGCTTACAGACAGGGCATTCTGCCGGTTTGTGGCCAGGATGTGGGGACTGCTTCAGCAGTCACTAACATGCTGGAGAAAGCAGAGTCTCCAGAAATGCAATTTGGAAGCAGAGATGGAAACATCATAACCCCATTGATTCCCTTCCTATTCTCCACAGGTGGATCAAGGTATTCATCCCCAAATTTTCCATTTCTGCTTCTTACAACTTGGAAACCGTCCTCCCCAAAATGGGGATTCGCGATGCCTTTGATGCAAATGCTGACTTTTCCGGAATTACAAAGACACACTTCCTTCAGGTTTCTAAAGTGAGTTGATGAAGATGTTTTTAAGAAAGCCTATGCTGGAAGATACAGCTAGCAAAGGCCAGTGACAGACTAGTGAGGCCAATAGAAAGGCAGAGGCTCATGGCTGGCAGGTCTGGGTGACTCTGGCCTCCACCATTTGACTCATGGTGCCCATGATTCCTCTTCTAGCAAATAATCTGAGCTTCTTTGAAAAGCAGGTCTGTTGCCACATACCTGCTGTAGACAAGCCGTGGACACCCAGCGTCACTTCCTTCCCCTAAGTTTAACTCCATGCAGATGGACTGACAGGCATTACCTGCCTAGGTGCCTTTCATACCTGTGGATGGGGTGTTTGATTTGAAGCAGGGGGTGGGGGGCAAGTCTGGATCTAAAATTCCAGATTTTTGGTTCTCATGGGAGGAATTGTTGAATCCAGTTTCCTCATGATTTAGCAATTGTTGCATCTGAAGACTCTCAGTCAGGCAGGTGACCTATGTGCTCTGCATGCCCCAGAAGGGCTTTTTATTCACCGTCTAGCCCTATTCACATCCAAATCCACATCCATCAGGCTATTGGTTCTTGGCTTAATATGTTAATTTGATAATGGACTGTGATGGTCAGATGCAGTTCTAGGGAGAATTTTTTGTTATTAGTCCCTAGGGAAGAAAGATTGAGAGGTCCCAATGGAATATGATGAGCCCAGTAGAGTTTACCCTGAAAAAATAAATGCCTGTCCTCACAGGTGGTCCCCAGCCCATCCTGAGGCTTGACTATTGTTTGCAGGTCCAAACCTCCTCCCTAGAAGAGCAAGCAGCATCAGTATTTGGCTGCCTCAGGCTTATGTCACAGCTTCTGTGAGAGCCACTGACATCTGCCCCCCCCTCTATTTTCCAGGTCGCTCACAAGGCTGTGCTGGACGTCAGTGAGGAGGGGACAGAAGCTGCCGCAGCCACTGCCACCAAACTTATAGTCCGCTCAAAAGATAGTCCATCTTCTGTAATCTCCTTCAACCAGCCCTTCCTGATGCTACTCTTAGAAAAAAGTACAGAGTCTCTTCTCTTTCTAGGGAAAGTTGAGAATCCCACGAAGATGTAGGTGGGAAGTAAACTGTTGTCTGCTCTCACACTGGCGATGCACAAAAAAATAAGGCATGTATTGGAAGATGCTTGCAGCGTGAAATCAAGTCACGCTTCCTTGCTCGAGGCTCACTTGACCCCAGGAGGGTCCGTGCCTTGGAATGACCCTCTTGAGACTCAATCATCAAAGTGGCAAGAGAGGCTGGTCACCCCAACAGTGGTCTCTCACATCTGTTCTCCAATATCGCCTTTTCTAAGGCGGAGCTGTTAAGGATGATGCCACACAGGGCTCAGTGTCCTTATTCTTATCACTGGCTTTCAGCACTGCATTCAATAAACCTGAGATGTGAACACAGTGACCACAGACCCTTCCCCACCCCCATCACCAGGGTCCTATCTGAAAATGAGGTGTTGCTCACTTCTGAGTGGCTGGGTTGTCAGTCGTGATGTTCTCCTTTGTTCAGCCTACTGAACACTAAAGGTCAAGGTTCCCGGCATGCTGGCTCTAGATGAGAGAGAGAGAGACCGCTCAGTAGGGATGAATGAATGAAGCTGTGGATGAAAAGGGTCTGACATTCGGATAAGTGTCATGGAGGTTATGTAGGATAGCCAAGACATTCACAGGACAAGCAAGAGAGTGTTATGGCGTTCTGCAGAGGGACTTTGGAGAGGCCCCTGGGATGGACCATCATCTGTTAGAGATGTAAAGGTACTCAGGTAAATGGAAAGGGTTGCATAGGAACACGTACTTCCCAGGAAGACCACCTCAGTCAGGTAAGGCCACAGGGTGTCTGGGGCAAGAGCACAGCAGGTGTCAACACAGTATGGGTTGTAAGGACTGCTCCAAATGCAGCCACCTTTCTGGTCCTGTGACACAGCCCTTGAGCAAGCAGCCTCTCCCTGGCTGTGGCTGTTTGTAGTGACAACAGTCTGGTGTCCTTAAAGCCACACTGAATGCCCTGGGCCCTGGAGGTTCCAAGGCAGAGGCAGCTCGCCGCCTTTGCCTCATTCTCGACCATTCCCTCCGCCTCCGCTGCCAGGTGTCCCATGTGGGCTCCTGGCCACTTCATTTCTCAGCACTGATGTGTCCCATACAGCCTCCAGCAAAGCTGAAGTTTCTTTTCTGGAGGTACTGGTGCCCCACTAACACAAATATGTCACTCAAGGGCTCCATGTTGGTTTTCCCATGACCTGTTACATTGAAAGAGACAAACCAGAAAGAATCGTTCTGGGGACTGCCACAGGCTTTCAAAGGGAAGTTAGGTCGAGTGCCCTCTGCTGGGCATCAAGCAAAACGCAGGTAAGAAGGCTTGAAAATTGCATATGTGGTGTGGATAGGAAATGCCCTCACGGGCTAGCCCATTACTTCAAAATTATCAGCCACAGAATGTGAAGAATGACTAAGCCTGGCATGAGTGTCTTCACACCAGAAGACTGACAGCATTCTAAAGGTAGATGTAGCTAACACAATCCAGGATGACCAGGGCATCAAAACAGACAGCTATAGATTCCCAGTCCTGAACACAGAATACCAGGTGCCAGGCTGCTTATATAATCCCAGAGGCACCTGTACAATGTTCCAGATTGTGATGGTCAGGACTGATTTTCAGCTAGACAGAGAAGCTTCTGGGTGTGTCTTCGAGGGATTATGTAGATGAGGTTCATTGAGGTAGAAAGGCTTAATGTGGAAGGTATCATTCCTTGCTGAGGCCTCTGACTAAATGCAAAGGAGAAACCCAGATGCAAGAATTCACTTGGCTCTTCTTCCTGGCTACAAATACAAGGTGACCACCTGCCGCAAGCTCCTGGCCACTGAGGCTTCTCTGCAGTGAACCTTGAGCTGTGAAGCAGAATGAACTGTTACTTTCTTAACCCAATTTTGTCAGACTTATTTTTGGTCACAGCAATAAGACAGGTAACCATTATTCTAGCAAAGCTCTTCATCTTCCACCACGGACATCTCCTCAATGGGACGTCCTTCTTCATTTAACCATTCACCACTTTCACTGTGTACTCTGCTTCACTAGGGTGTACAGAATATAGACTCTCCAGTGCTAATCAGCCTTCCAGGTGATTGGCTGAGCTGGCTGCGTGGCAGGTACCTAAGCACTTTAGAATGTAAATAAAAACAATGGCCACCCATTCCTGTCTCTGCAGGAATATTTTAATGAGCATTGTAGACCATGTGGGCATTCTGCCCAAAGCACCAGGCATTTGGAATTTCTAAGTGGATGTCTGTTTTTCACCACCTACTCAGTGAATCAGTCTGCAGGCATTTAACTGAAGTGAGCACCTACTATGGGCAGAAGCAGCCCTGGGGCTGGGGTGAGCTGAAGAATCACTCCCACATTACGGAATTTGCAGTGAGGCAGGAAGACAGAAAGGCACTAGGAAAGTCAAGTGCAATGGCATGGCTTCAACTGTGTCTCTGCCCTGCAGGGCACAGACATGGGTAAGAGCTACTTCTGGGGTCTGATATTAGGGCCCACACATGCAACACAGGTACCCAGCATGCAGGCAAGAGGCAGAAGGGACCGAGTTCAGGATGGAGGGCTATAGAGGGGACTTCATTCAGGCTCTCTCAGACAGAATGGAAAGGCAGCCCTATCCATCCCAACCTGTGACTCTGCACCCTTTGGGACACTGCTTAATCTCCATGGGCTTCAACCCCCCTCTTAAGAAGCCCTGGTGCCCATGGCATTAGGCTGTCTGGTGAGCAAACAGACTGTGACTCCTCAGGAAGACTCAGCTCAGTATTCGGTGCTCAGTGAGCACTGTCCACAAACACTGTTGCTCTTATCACAGCTGATATCTAGAAGATGGAGAGCTGGGATGCTTCGGAGAAGCTTATTTCCCACCTGGGAGCTGTGGAGACTAGCAGGCATTTATGCAGAATGTCGCCCTGGCTCCTGCTCACCACCCACCTCCCTCTTCCCCATCCTCAGAGCCATTTATGACACCTGACACCCCCCATTCTACCTAGAGCTCAGGATTGTCTGCAGAAGAGGGTGCCCTTCTGCTTGATACTGTATGGTTGCTTTCCAGTGATAACTCACCCCCTCTACACAGCACAAAGGAGCCCTCATATACTCAGTTTGGAGAACAGTGATCACGTCACCTGCTTTGTGATGGCTGTGGAAGATTGATATGATAACATGGAGTAGGTGTGTGGCCCAGGGCCCAGTGTATGGTACAAGCTCTGCTCAGCACAGGGGTGGACACTGTTGCTGTCCAAAATTGCAAACTACTTGTTCAGAAGTGGCCCATGAGTCACATTTCCTTCTCCTCGGCCATAGGTAGTCATGCCACAACCCTGGAAGAGAATGTGATCTTCCCTTATAATTAATAAAGTTTAGTTTTAGGCAATTTTATACATGTATACAATACATTCTAATTTCTCTCTCTCTCTCTCTCTCTCTCTCTCTCTCTCTCTCTCTCTCTCTCTCTCTCTCTCTCTCTCTCTTCCTCTCTTATTTTTCTCCCATCCCGACCAGCACTCTTTTCTTCCTTACAAGTATTTCCCCCCAATATTTACTAATTTCTACTTTGTTTCATGTCCCATAGAGTTTAACTAAGGCTATCTGTGCAACCCTGCGTTTGGAACAAACTCACTCCTAGAGCCTAGCACACTCACCAGTGGGTACTCAGCTGGATAATGTGCCACCCCCACTTTCAGAACCTGTTAGCTGCCAATAAGTCATCAATGTGAGAAAGTGAGTTGCTGTGTGGAAAAATGGATGCATTTGCAGAACACACATGTGCTTGCCCCGTGCCAACACAACAGACACACGCTCCCATTAGGTGTAGGTTATTTCCATGAAGATCTTACAGACCTAAGGGCACTTTCCAAGCAAGCATGGGAAATATAGGATGATATATAGTGGTACAAGCATTCCTGCAGAGGGGGAGGGGATTGGCAGAGCCAGGGAAGGTGAGGAGAGGGTGGTTGTTTAGGGGGCTTTCTGTACGAGAGCTGATGAAGAAGTAAGGGGTTGGTGTCAGCCCGAGAAGCAGAAGGGGCGGGGACTGCACACTAGGCAGCGGACAGGGTGTGCGCAAAAGAAAGCTGGGCTGCTTTGCTTATCGCTAATTGTTCCAGGTGGAGTAAGAGCGGAGTTTCAGGGGTGGGCGGTGAGGTATGAGGTTGGCGGGTCAGTAACAGCATCATGAGCATGGGGGCGGGGCTTGCTGGGGGGAAATGGACGCATTTCAGAATGCAGAACAGAGAGGATGCTAGGAAGCAGTAGGCAACAGGGGCGGGGGGGGGGGGGGGGGGGTTTGTGCAGCCAGGGCTGGGATCCAGTGCCCTAGTGGAATGTGGGGCAGGCCCTGTAAGCTCCTGAGAGGCTCCCGTGAGGGCATCCTAGAGCCTTATCCTAGGTGTGGGAATATGGACACATGGCCTTTCTTCCCTAGAGCTGAAGCCTGGGCTCAGCTCTTCCACATTGTATTCTGCCCTCAACAGGATGCTGTGTGCAGCCACTGTAGGGAAGAAAAGAGCCCAGATTTCTGCTCTCAGTTTCCCTGTTTGGTCAACAAGTCAGGGTTGGTGTAAGCATCTTTGCCCACTCAGCTGGTTGCAGGTTCCATGTGGCCGGCTGGAATTTAGGAGTGCTTCCAGCTCTCTTGCTGAGAAAATATTCAAGATGAGAGGAGGGACAGACATTCCCAGCTGTCTCCAAATGATGCTCCATGGAGAAGCTGCTTTAGGTGAATCAGGAGAACGTGTGACAAATCCAGACTCCCTTTGCCCACTGGAGAATCAGGGGCAATCTCCTGGACACTTTACACTTCAAAAATGCCCCTTGCTGATAAGATTTACTTGTAGAATTAATGAATTCTGCTTTGAAATGTTAAAATTGTATCCATTTTATTGAGCTCAAAATACAGGGTCTGTAAGACAGTTGGAGAATGTAAAAGTTTACAGAAGGGTTGAGGATGATGATGCTGAGTTGGTAAAGGGCTATCCTGTAGGCGTTAGGACATGGTTAGGTTCCCAGCACCCACATGAAATGCTGGGTATGGTGATTTGTGCCTGTAATCTCACTGGGGAGGCAGAGATAGGTGAGTATGTGGGTTCTCTGGCAAGTGGACATAGTCCAGTCAGTGAACTCCAGGGCCCAATGTGGAAACCCTGTCTCACAAAACAAGGTGGATGGCTTCTGAGCAACCGGCATCCTCTGGGACTGACCTCTTTCCTCCACATGCATATGTACACAGTACACACACACACACACACACACACACACACACACACACCCCACTTACAAGAACACAAAAGTCACATCTCCTTTTTTTAAAAAGCATTCCAATTCACAGGTCGTCCTTAAAATACTGATTTTTACTTTATTATTTTACTATTACTCTGTGTGTGTGTGTGTGTTTTCAAGAATGAGTACAGGTTCTCTGAGAGCCCATGGAAGGGTGTCAGATCCTCTGGAGCTGAGCTAACAGGCAACTGGGAGCCACTTGAAGTGGGTGATGGGCTCTGAACTCAGGAACTGTAAGGAAGCACATGTCCTAAACCACTGAATTCCCACTTCATAGGTCTTTCAACACTTAATAAACTTCCAAGATCTACACAGATTATACTTAAAGTGTCTATTAAACAATGGGATGCTTTGGCATAGCGGCAAAGGCTTGCAGTGACTTCTGGGCAAGCCACCGGGCCTCGTGTTTCCATCTGTGACGTAGGAGTGGCCTCACAGTCTCACCATGGGGTTGCCAGATCCTACCAAGCCCTAGTACACAGGCCAGCATCTCCCACACTCCCCGCCCCCATCTCCACAGTCACTGGTGTCACAGAACCCAGACAGAGTGGGGCCCTGCAGCAGGGGCGAGCAGCCAGGACATACTCACTGAGGAAAGACCTTTTCCATTGTCCCCTTTGCCTTCCTGTCAGTTCCAGAAATTGACCAGACAAATATTGACCAGGCCACTGTGGTCTTCAAACACTGTCGCCCTGGGACCAGGAGGCTGTGTGGGGCTGTAGAGCTGTGCCCACCCGGGTGACTTCTCTGTGAGTATGCACTGTATCTCTCTCTCTCTCTCTCTCTCTCTCTCTCTCTCTCTCTCTCTCTCTCTCTCTCTTTCTCTCTCTCTTCTATCATTTTTGGTTTTAGAGGCAGGTACAGGCAATGAGTTTCCCTGAATGACCTTGCTGAGTTCTAAATATTGAAGCTAGAACTTCAGGTTTTCAAATCATTTTTTTCTGGAAAATGCACCCATTGGGGATTGTGACCTATGAACTCTCCATACTTCTAGTAAGCCAATGAGGAAACAGAGATCAAAGCAAAATGGCAGCTTTATTAAGATCTCAGTCATGGCAACAGGCTCATGCACAGAAACCCAGGCCTGGAATTGAGTCTTGCAACTCTATGCCTCAGTTTCCCCATATGCACAATTGGGTTACAAGTCTCTGTGACTGGAAGAGCTCAGCAGCATTAATATAAACAAAAGAGAACAAATTACCACAGTATATGAGCAGAGTCATGACTCTTGGCATTTCAGTACCTTCCAGGTTTGCGTCTCAGCTGAGAAATGATAACAATACTTCCCATCTCCCAGTCATTGATGAGAACTGATATGCAGCCCCACTTACACCCTCCCCACATAGATGCAAAATACTCAGTCTGCAGACCAGTGATGCAATGTGCCCAGTGCACCCAAAACTTCAACAAATATTTCGAAAGGAGGTTAATAATTTAGAATCAGGGTTCTGAATTTTCTCCAAGAATCTGCCTGGAAATGAGTGCACTGGATTCCCATGACACTCAGCTTTGGGAGAGTGGAGACACTCTCTGGCAGGCAGTGTCTTTCTCATGAGCTGCAACTTTGCATTTCAGATGTCATAAATCATGAAAGGTGGTGGCATTGCTATCTGAATTTTGCAAAAGGAGGCCCTGAATTGCAGAGACAGTATGACACCAGTCAGTAGGTGCCGAGCCCTAGTTCAAGCCCAGGCTACAATTCAGTCTTCCCTGGGAACCGCACGCTTCTGTGGGTCACATAGAACTGCCCTTAACTGGTGCTGGAGGGATGATGTGACTTCAGGATATGTCCACTGTACTCTAACCATCAAATGTGTTGCCACATAGCTCTCCCCTCCTGTGGGGAGGGGGCTCTTGAAATGTGGTGGGCATTCTGAGGGGCCAGGGGCAGAATTCCATCTGCGGTCCTAGGTTCTCTTCCTCATCACTCCAGCAGTTAACACTGAGTCAAAAACCATCACATGGGCAAGACGTACAGAAGGTACTGATTGCATGTAGATGCTTTCAGGACAAATTAGAGTCAGGGATGAGCTTGCAGCTACCGACTGTTTAATTACTAAAGTGGAAGGAAGGGCTTCTTTAGAGGGACAGACACAGGAGGATATCAGGGTCCAGAAGAACCCAGGCTTGGAGGGGGAGGGGACGTCCTCTGCAGGGCTCTGGGGGTAGAAGACACTTGTAAAGGAAAAGAAGGATTTGGATGCGAAGTGGGGTGAGCCTAGCTTTGTTTACACAGCAGGCCCCTCCCTGTGCTTCTCCTGGTTCTACCATCTCCAACCTCTTTGAACCCCGTGGAGATGGCTGAAGGCTATTCTGAAGGGTCTCATAACTTATGTTGAAGCAAAAGACATTTATCAGGAAGGGGCTGCTTCTACACACAGGAGGGGGGGGTGTTAAACAGACATTTTTGCCTGTACTTCTGGAAACTAGAAGGCCAGGATCACAGTCAAGGCAATGTCTGTGCCCTTCTGAGGCTGTTCTGGAGAGCCCATTCCAGGCCCCTCCCGATGCCCTTCAGCAGTTTGTGGTTTGCAATGGTGTCTCATCTCTGCCTTCATCTTTCCCAATACCCTCCCTTCTGTGTGTCTCAGAACCCAAAGTCTCGTTCTAGTAATATGGAATTAAAGGCCTACTTTAATGACCACCTCTCTCTCTCTCTCTCTCTCTCTCTCTCTCTCTCTCTCTCTCTCTCTCTCCCCCCACCCCCCGTGGGTATCTAAACCAGTGGCTCTCAGCTTGGGGGTCACATATCAGATATTTATATTACAAACAACAATAGTAGCAAAATTATAGCTATGACATAGCAATGAAATAATTTTATTTTATGGTTTTATGGTTTGGGGTCACCACAACATAAGGAACTGTATAAAAGAGTTGCGGCATTAGGAAGGTGAGAACCCTGCTCTGAACTCTGAATCTTGGGACTCTGCTCATTTCTTTTCTCCATAATATACTCGGTGCCTAGCACACCTTTGGAGCTGACGGGACTTCACACATTATATATGATAAAAAAAAAAAATTAGGTCCAAAGAATTCAGAAAAAATTAAAATGAGGGGCTGGAGAGATGGCTCAGTGGTTAAGAGCACCGTCTGCTCTTCCAGAGGACCCGGGTTCGATTCCCAGCACCCACATGGCAGCTCACAACTGTCTGTAGTTCCAGTTCCAGGCAAACACCAAGGCAAATAAATAAATAAATAATTAATTAAAGTAAAAAAAAAATTAAAATGAAAGGAGAGGAGAGAAGGAAGAAAAGAAAGAAGAAATGGAGGAGGAAGAAGAGGGAAGAAATAAGAAAGAAAGATGGAAAGATGAGGCAGTGAGTATAAGAGAGAAGGGAGGGAGGGAGGGAGGGAGGGAGGGAGGGAGACAGAAGCAGGAGGAAGCCAGAGTGCAGGATCTATTCCCCAGCTAGAATCCCAGTTGCCTCCCCCCCTTCTCTGTGGTGCAGTGAGGGATTAGGCGGGTGCTGGCTTCACTCTGGAGGGGACATGTGTCCTCTACCAGGAAGACTAGTGTGTTCTCTCTCCACCTGCTTTTCAGAAGATGGGACCACTGTGGCTGTGGCTGCTGGTAGCCCAAGTCCTGCTCCCTGTTTGCTGTCAGCCATTTTCTGCCCATGGAGAGAAGAGTCTGGGGATGCCTCAACCAGCCGACTATCAGCTCCTGCAGCCAGCACCGGCCCATCACAAGGTCACACCCACCATCACTAACTTTGCTTTGCGTCTATACAAGCAGCTAGCAGAGGATGCACCCGGAAACATTATCTTCTCCCCTGTAAGCCTCTCTAGCGTTGTGGCTCTTCTCTCTCTCGGGGCACCCCCTGATACCCAGACTCGGATTTTGGAAAGCCTGGGCTTCAACCTCACAGAGACCCCAGCAGCTGACATCCACCGGGGCTTCCAGAGCCTCCTGCGCACACTTGACCTGCCCAGCCCCAAACTGGAACTGAAGGTGGGGCTTTCCCTGTTCTTAGACAGACAGCTGAAGCCTCAGCAGTGCTTTCTGGACAGTGCCAAAGAGCTGTATGGAGCACTGGCCTTTTCTGCCAACTTCACGGATGCAGCTGCCACAGGGCAGCAGATCAATGACCTGGTGAGAAAGCAGACATATGGGCAGGTGGTGGGCTGTCTCCCGGAATTTGACCAGGATACCTTTATGGTTCTCTTGAACTACATCTTCTTCAAAGGTGAGACTTCTCTGAGAGAACGATTGCCCTCTCTGTAAGTAATTGCTCTGTTTGCAGTGGCTGACCAGAAGCTTGCCATTCATGGCAGAGATAGTTCCCCTACCCTTGTATAGCTAGTGTGTTCTGTGGATTGGAGTTAAGGAGAGAGGAAGCACAGTTCAGAGAAATGGTGTAAATATGTACATAAAATTCTCAACAGAGACCCTGGCCTGGGTTAAAGCAGGACTTCAGAGAAAGGGAACATTCAATTCAGCATGGTGGCACATTCCTGCAATTCCAGCATTCAGGAGGCTGAGGCAGGAATATTCCAATTGGATATCAACCTGAGTTACATAGAGAGACCTCACCTCAAATGAATAAGTGAATGGATGAATGAATGAATGAATGAGGGCTTAGTAGACGGCTCCATTCATAAGTGATCCTCTTGACTCAGCCTCCTGAGTGCTGACATCACAGGTGTGGGCCCTCATTTCCAGTTCTTCACAAACGCTGAGGCATCTGGTCAAATGGTTGTCTTCACACGCCCACATAACCTGAGCTGTGCTGTCAGAATCAGGCTGCCAACCCCAGCTCACAGCTGTCATGGCTCTGGAAATCAAGGTGTGTCGATCCATTCATGTCTGCTACATTACTAAGAATGCACTCTTCTCATTCATTTCTGATGACTTAAGTCCTAAGAGGTAGTTCTTTGAGGGCTGGAGAGATGGCATAATGGTTAGGACCACTGGCCACTCTTCTGAAGGACCTGGATTCAATTCCTAGCGCAGGTTTACAAATGTAAGTCCATGTCCAGGGAAATCTGATGCCCTCTTCTGGCCTTCTTGGGCATTACACATACATGATAGCAACATAAAGGTAGATAAACATTCATACACATAAAATAAGAGCAAATCTTTCTTAAAAGAGAGAAATTAGGCTTTGTACAAAGAAGGTAGAGTAACCCTGTGTTTGCTTTATAGGTAAATTCTTTCAGTGTAGCATAACCATAGGTCACTGAGCTTTGACCTCAGGGATACCAAGTTTGTCTTGGCTTTGGGCCCTGATACTTCAGACACACTCTAGAGGATGTCACCACCCTGCACAGCCTTGTGAGGTAGGTCTCCCTGAATTGCTGTCTTGCCAAGGATTCATTTGTATCCTCAGCCAAGTGGAAGCATCCCTTTGATCGATACCAGACCCGAAAGCAGGAGAGCTTCTTCCTGGGCCAGAGGACAGCGCTCCACATCCCCATGATGCGGCAGAAGGAAATGCACAGGTTCCTGTACGACCAGGAGGCATCTTGCACTGTTCTTCAGATAGAGTACAGTGGCACCGCCCTGCTTCTGCTGGTCCTCCCTGACCCTGGGAAGATGCAGCAGGTAGAAGCCGCCCTCCAGCCAGAGACACTGAGAAGGTGGGGCCAGCGGTTCCTGCCCAGGTGAGTACCCACAGGGGCTGTCTGTCTTCGGTAAGAGTTGGGCAAGTCTGATTGGCTACAGCCCCAAGATCCATCTTCCGGGTTTGCCTCACTGTCTCACCCCCTAGTCACAGTTGTTCTCTCATGTCTTTGGGCCTCAGGTTTCCTTGAGTGTTAAAGCAAGGATATGGTGCCTATCGCATGGAAGTGGGCGTGGGGATGAACGAAGGCAGTTCTTGGGTGCTTAGGCTGGTGCTAAAATAAAAATTGTCTCTGGGCTGTCTTTATTATCCCTCTTTGAGGTTCTTCTGGTCCAGTCTCCTTTCCTTTACTTCCCTCTTTTTCATAATAAATTAACACCATGAAATAGCTCACTCTGCCCAAAAGTAAGATAAGAACAATTATTAAAGATGACCATGATGCCCACAGAGCAGTGTATATGTTTGAAAACACTTTTTAAAATTTTTTTAAAAAGAAATTAGAGAAAACAAGACCAGCAAAGCCAGATCTGATGGTGAGGTCATAACCCCAGTTACTTGGGAGACTGAAGCAGGTGGATCATCCGCTTAAGGACTGTGTGAACTACAGAATGAGTTCAAGGGAAATTTGGTGAGACCTTGTTTCAAAATTTAAAAACAGGGCTGGAGAGATGGCTCAGCAGTTAAGAGCACCCTCTGCTCTTCCAGAGGACCTGGGTTCGATTCCCAGCACCCACATGGCAACTCACAAAATTTAAAAGCAACAAGAACAATAAAACTGACATTGCTATGTGGCCACTCAGGATTCCTAGAGGAAGTGTACAGAAGGACTGAATGCCAAAGCCTTTAAGGTGTGGACTCACCCATGAACAATGTCATTTCTGTCATAGCCTATTGGCCAGAGCAGCCCCAGATCTCTGAGGGCTGGTGACCTGGTGGGCACAGTCTCCCTTCATACCCACAGATTTTCCTTTCTCGGGGCCCCATCTTGCTGCAGTGCCACTTGTAGAGAAATAATGCTTTGTATTGGGACAGAGGTTAAAGTATGAATGAATGGATGGATGGATGGATGGATGGATGGATGAACAAAGAGATGTAGTCAAGAGGAGATGCCAGGGCTAAGCAGCTCCTGTCCATCCTGGTTCCAACTGTATAGTCTCAGCTTCTCCAGGACAATCTGCTCCTATCCCTCACTACAGGAGGAAGAACCACAGAACCTTCTAGACTCCTAGATTTTCTCTCAGGCATCCTTGTCAGGGTTACTATTACTGTGATGGAACACTTGGACCAAAAACCACTTGAAGAGGAAAGGGCTTATGTGGTTTCACATCCACATCACGTTCATCATCGAGAAAGCCAGGACAGGAACTCAAACAGGGCAGGATCCTGGAGGCAGATGCTGAATCAGAGGCCATGGAGGGGTGCTGCTTATTGGCTTACTCATCCTGGCTTGCTCAGCCTGCTTCCTTATAGAACCCAGGACCCCCGGGCCAGAGATGGTACCACACACACTGGGGTGGCCATGACAACAGTGATCTAAATTGAGTTCTTTATAAGTGGGATGTTCCCAAGAAGTTTGGTTATTAACCAGATAATTTTACAGATTTTTGGAAATCAGCATAAATAAAAGGAAAGCATAATAATATAATATTTTCAATATAATAATATCATTGAAAAAAGGTAGAGTTACTTTACAGTAAAAAGAAATATCTGCATTCACCCCACAGAAAATGGAAATCTGATGGTAAGGATGGGAAATCCAGTCTTTGGGTTCTAGACACCTGAACCCTCTCTCTAGATGAGAAGTTTTCAACCTTTCTGAGGCTACGGCCATTTAATACAATTCCTCATGGTGTGGTGACACCCCCAACTATAAAATTATTTTTGTCACTGTTTCATAACTATAATTTTGTTATGAATCCTAATGTAAATATTTTTGGAGATGGATGTTTGCCAGAGGTGTCAGGATTTACAGATTGAGAACCGCTGCTCCAGATGCTTCCAGCAGTCCTAGGGGTGAGCATCTCTATGCCATTTTCCAGAAAAAGCTCAGGCAGATGGAGGAAGGTGATGATAGCTTGCATTGGGGGAATATCAGCAAGTGGAATAAGATACAGTTGGGAAACTGAGCCTGAGACGCCTGCAGATAAATCAGATGTGGGGGTGGGAAGTGCAAAAGATACTTGCTCTATCTGGTATCCTGTGTATTCAGTCAGTGAAACCTTGGGAAACTCTGGCTAGTGTCGGGCACCTAGAAAGCTCTCCACAAACACAGAGAAGATGATGGAGACAGACTCCTCTGTCAGGAAACTGCTCAGATCCAGCAATGAGTCACTGTGAGGTCTATGTAGAATGAGATTTGGGTGGGTGTAGATAGTGTAACAGTCTATCATAGCAAATGGTAGGCATCACAGCAAGACTGATTGTCCCACAAGCTGGAATATCCCGCTCTTTCTCAAGGCTCAGACTGCAATACACAACAGGACAGCACCTTTTCTCTGATTCTCTCTCTAGTCTGTTGGATCTGCACCTGCCAAGGTTTTCAATTTCTGCAACCTACAACCTGGAAAAGATCCTGCCCCTCATTGGTCTCGGCAACATGTTTGACAAGGAAGCTGACCTATCAGGAATCTTGGGGCAACTCAACAAAACTGTCTCCAGGGTAAGACAGGGAGTGGGATGCTTTTTTTCCCACATAAAGGGCACTGAAAAACCAAGATTCCTAGTCTTTTCCCTAGACTGACTTCTCAACACACAGTCTTTACAGATTCTATTCATGGACATCTCCATTTCATCTCCCCTTTCCTAGTCAGGGCAGGAATGTAGGGTTCTAAGGAGGATGGTAAGTGTTTGAAGTCATCCACAGAGTCAGAACTAGGCCAGGTTAGGGGTAGCATTCTTTTATTCTAAATACTTTCTCTTCAGACACCAGATGTTCCATCTTGGTTATAGCTGTAGAAAGCAATAAAGCATGGGCATGAGGTGTAGGGGTTCAGCATCACTACAGTAGCAATCATCCCCTACATCCCAGTGCATTACCATGACGGAGACTTATTGTGAGAATTCTTTCCAAAGGATATGTAAACATTGTCTGTCTACCCACTCTTTATTAGGTCCCACAGCAAAACAAAGTACAATTCATCCAAGTTCATCTTGGAGAGCCATTGAGTTCATTAGGCTTACTTACAGGGCATGGCTGGGGGGCTATTGGCATGAGAATGGATGACCCCAAGTCTGGAAAAATCTTCCCTCAGCACAGATAGAGCCTTTCTTTAATCAACCTCCCTCAGTCATATACTCTCCCTGACATGCTGACCCACATGCCAATAGAGAATTGTGTCCAAACAGCTGAGAGGAGCCCCTGGACTCTGAGTTGAGGGGCTGATGACTCATTTCCACCTCCTCCTTCTCTGAGGGAATGTCAACAGTCAACAAGCCCAATGTGTGGACATACACAATCATGGAAGCATGTACAAACTCTCTGCTAAAGAGGGCAGCTGATTTCCTAGCTCATCTCCAGCAGGCAATACATCCTAGATGCAGCTAGCTAGCTCTGTAATCCTGGCTACAGAACTGCTCCTATGATTTTTTTAGAATTTTATTTAAAAAAAAAAATCTTTTCCCGTACTCACCGCTGCTACCTTTCCCATCCGTTCTCCCAATCCTTGCCCCGTCTCTTCCCTCACCCACCCCTTCACTCCCCAGACAGAACATGGAATCCCAGAGTGAGTCAATTCTGTCTGGCAAATCCAGCTGACGTAGGACCCAATGGCTTCTAAGGGAAAGTCCCATTCTCAGAGAAGAAAAAGAAGACAAGAGGTTCCTAACTCTTCTGTCCTTCACAGGCCACTGCTCACAGCCACTGACTAAAGCAGATCTTTTGTTCAAGCAATGGGAAGGGACTAGGTTCTCTCCTGATGGGAGACACCACAAGTTACTTGAAATGGGCAAGAATTGGTAGCTCTCAAACAGAAAGTATAGTCTTTCCTGGGTGGGAAGGTATCAAAGGCCCTTCCCAGAGCCTAGCTTGGCTCTAATGTTTAGCTTAGAGGTGTTCATTACCATGGGAGTTTCAGTTAGGACTTTGCAAGGAATGGTCTCTGTCTTGTATTTAGAAGGGACCCAATGAAAACTAAATGCATGGCCAAGGCAGCAGAGATGTGACCTCGTTTCTGTGCATACGTGTGTAAGGTATGCCTGTAAGTACATGGGAATGTGTGTATGTAAGAGTGTGTGCATGTGAACTCGTGTGGTGTGGAGTGATGGACAACAAGAAAATCAGAGCCTTCAAATGACTGACATGCCTGTTATCTTTCAAGAACTCTGTGGAGATGAAAGAACTCTTCAATGCCATTTCTCCTACTTCTTCTGCATCCTTTCTTGCAATGAAGTTAGGTAAAAATGAGACTTTTAGTGTTCTGTACTTTGGGCAGTGTGTGACTCTGTTGCAACTTACTCATTTTGAACCTGTTATTGGCCACAAGCCATTTATTTTCTTTAATTTTTTAACATAGCCACCACTATTCCCCCTCCCTCCCCTCTTCCTAATCCTTCTCCAGCTCCCCCGACCCCATCCTCCATCCACTCCCCAGAGAGGGTTAGGACTCCCAGGGGGAGTCAGTGCAGTCTGGCGTATCCAGCTGAGGTAGGACCAAGCCCCTCCGCCCTGTACCAAGGCTGAGCAAGGTGTTCCTCTGTAGGGAACGGGCTCCAAGAAGCTGGTTCATGCACCAGGAATAAATTCTGCTCCCACTGCCCGAGGCCCCACAAACTGCCTACATCATTCAACTATCATTCACATCAGTGGGCTTAGTTCAGAATCCCCATGTAGATTCTCTAACTGTCATTTCAGAATCAGTGAGCTCCCAATAGCATAATCTCATAATCAAGCTGATGTTCACAAGCCAATTTTAAGATAAGAAGATGAAGTAGTTTAGAGAGAAAGTAATGCTCAAAGAAGCCTGTGCCCTGTGTGCCTGCTGGGCTGAAGTCTCTCTAGTTTCTCATCTGGGCATCATCTGGTCCAAGGCTACTTCATGTCAGAGTACTTGGCCTAAGGAGAAGGAATCAGTACAGAGTAACATCTAGAAGTTGGGGTTGTTTCTTATGCAGGTCAGACCTGAGGGGCCTACACATTGTCCAAGGATTGCGGAAGGTGGCCTCTGCCCTCACAGCCATGGATGACTCTGTCTTCTCTTCTAGGTGACACACAAGGCTGTGGTGGACATGAATGAGAAGGGAACTGAGGCTGCAGCTGCCTCTGGTCTCCTTTTCCAGCCCCTGTCCCTGAACATGACATTGACACCACAGGCCCATTTCAACCGGCCCTTCCTGCTCCTTCTCTGGGAGGTGACTACGCAGAGTCTGCTCTTCCTGGGAAAAGTGGTCAATCCAGCTGCTGTATAACTGTGGTGGGGGGCTACAGGAAAGCCACCCAGCCTTCACTGCAGGGCCCCTGTGGAGAAGCCTTTCTTTGGGGCCACCAACTAGCTCCCAAATAAAAACATGCAGGCTTAATATTAGTTATTAATGCTCAGCCTTAGCTTATACTTTTCCCTCTAGCTCTTATAACTTAACCTGTTTCTGTTCATCTATGCCTTGCCTCTTTTTTTTTAAACTATTTTATATTTGTATGTCCTACTTTCCTGCTGACCCTGTGTCTGGCTGGCTCATGGCTGCCTGGCTGGCTGGCCAGCCCTGGGCATCAATCTCTCTTTCTGTCTCATTCTCTTCTCTCTTCTCCCCCAGCCTAGAAATATTTCTCCTCCTCCTTATTCTCCCTGCCCACCAGCCACACCTATGCCTCTCCTGCCTAGCTATTGGATCTTCAGCTTTTTAAATAGACAAATCAGAGACCTTAGGCAGGCAAAGCAACATATCTTTTCATCATTAAACAAATGCAGCATACATTAATGTAGCACATCTTTATAACGATACAATAATATTCCGCAACACCCCTGTGCCACAGTTCTAATGAATCTGAGCTTGGCTGTGTGAAGTCCTTGAGCGGTGCTTGCAGAAAGGCAATGTCCAGAGCATTCACTCCAAGAACTTTTTCAAACCCCCCACTTTTGTTGCAGGTATTTGCTGAGCAGCCTTAGGGTCAGGGACACAGGAAAAGACACCAAAGACACATTGGGAATGAGCACGCTTTGTCTTCTCAGCAGCCAGCCTGGGCTTAAGCCAAACGATGTCCTCCTTCAGTGTCACCTGGAGGGGGACTAGACTTAGGGAAGTGGCTTTAAATCATTGCCATGAAGAAGAGTGCAAGAATGAATGGACCATCATCGATCTAACAGCAAGAGAGGTTGAATTCAAGAGGCAAGAAAGGAGCATCACACCCAAAGGCTGCCTCAAGGATGAATAAGGTCACGAAGCTGGCATGGAATGTAGGACAAAATCTCCATCAGTAGGATGAACTTGAGGGCTATATTCCTTGTGTGTGTGTGTGTGTGTGTGTGTGTGTGTGTGTGTGTGTGTGTGTGTGTAATTTTAAATCTAGCCTCTGTGTGTAGGGGAAACATGGTATTTGTGTTTTTAGTCTAATTAGTTCCTCTTAACATAGCAACTTCCAGTTCCATGCATTTTTTTTTCTGCAAATGTCATGATTTAATTTTTCTATACAGCTGCATAGAACTTCACTGAGATCCACACCATACCTTTTCCAGCCATCCATCCACTGGTGGACATCTAGGCTGGCTCCACTTCCTAGCTATTAGGTGTAGGGTCGAGATCATCCTGGAGGCTTAGCACAGCCCATAGGTCTGTACTGTCTGACAAAGGATCTAAACCAAGTTCTTAGTTCAGGTCTGCACAGCCAGAGAGAATATCAATAAAAGGCTCAAGTTACTGAGCATTAAATAATATCTGGATAGCCTGAGCTAGGAAGTGCCTTGATTTCCATTTTGTATGTAGGAAGATTAATGCACAACATTGCTGATACATTTAATATTTAAGGGCAAAGGTGTTTTCTCAAAGTAATGCCTCAGAGAAGAGGAATTCCTAGCTACCTTTTAGTGTGCACGCTTCATCTAGAGTAGTGGTTCTCAACCCTTCAATACAGTTCCTCATGTTGTGGTGATCCGCAACTGTTAATTTTTGTTGTTACTTCATAACTGCAATTCTGCTGGTACAAATCACAGTGTAAATATCTGATATACAGAATGGTCTTAGGTGACCCTTGTGAAAGGGTTATTCATCCCAAAGGAGTCTCATGTCCCACAAGTTGAAAACCAAATGATTGATTTGAAGGGGAAGATGTCAATCCCACACCTACTTGCCCATCATCAAAGGCTCATATTGCCCCCTGCTGGTCATACAGAGTCTGGCACATCCCAGAGTCTATCCATCTAGTGGGCGCAGTTAGGAAGAGGGTAGAGTTGCCAAATACAATACAGACTTCTTCAGTAAAACAGAAATTTGGGCAAGCTAAGTGACTTTTTTCTGTAAGTATTCCCTATGATATTTGAGGTATACTTATACTAAAACGTTTATTCTTATTATTCACTATTCAAATTAGTAAGTTGTCTTGTATTTTTACAGAGGCGTAGAGAGAATACCATGGGGTCAACATTCTTTTAGTGTTCAGCATCAGAATGACAGTCACATGGGGCTGGAGAACAGGCTGGCCCTCTCATTAGCACAGAAAATGAAATCAATTACAAAGGGGAGTAAATAATTCCTGCCTGTGCAGAAGTGAGGGCATTTCAGAGACACCGCAGCCTTCTCTGAGAAGCAAACACCAGACATGCCCAGAAACTCTTTACAGCCTTGGCAGAGAACATTACAAACACATCTGTGTTCCCTCGGCAGTCAGTTATATTTTTCTTCCCAGATAAGGGTGTTTTCAACATGAAAGGTCAGGCAGCTCCTGTGAAGGTCACTCAGGAGTTGAGAGAGGCTCTGAAACCACTCAAAGCCTTGAGAGTCTCCAGGGAGCTTGTGGGCAGTCTAAGGGAGTGTCCATCCAGGGAGCTTGTGGGCAGTCTAAGGGAGTGTCCATCTAGGGAGCTTGTGGGCAGTCTAAGGGAGTGTCCATCCAGGGAGCTTGTGGGCAGTCTAAGGCAGTGTCCATCCAGGGAGCTTGTGGGCAGTCTAAGG
>PVIH01017622.1:0-19870 GCA_004025045.1 Sigmodon hispidus
TATTTTCTTTGACTGATATATCTATTTGAGCTACTGAGTCTTCCACTTCAGAGATTCTATCTTCCATCTCTTGAACTCTGTTTGTTATGCTTGTATCTGTAGTTCCAGCTTTTTTCTTCAGGTTTTCTATTTCCATTTTTGCCTCATTTTGTGCCTTTTTTATTGCTTCTATTTCAGCTTTTATTTCAGCTTTTATTTCGGCTTTTATTTCAGCTTTTATTTCAGCTTTTAGTTCCTGGCGTGTTTCTTTCATAGATTTCTTCATCTCTTCCAATTTTTTGTTTGTATTTTCTTCTATTTCTTTAAGGCTTTTTTTCATGTCTTCTTTTAGAGTTTCGATGATCATCAAAAAGGAATTTTTGGTGTTGCTTCCTTCTGTTTCCTCTTCATTGCTCAGTTCAGGTCTTGTATTGGGAAGATCGCCACTCTCTTCTGGAGTTACCATGTTGTCCTTTGTATTATTATGCAATTTTTTGCACTGATGTTTGCCCATGGCTTCAGTGGTTCATGATTAGATGGGACCTGGTCAGTTGTGGCACTCGGGTTTGTGTGCCTCCTGTCACCTCTCTGGTCAGGGTCTGATTCTGTCTTTCAGAGACCCCTGCAGTTGTTGGTTCGCTCAGTTCGAGGTCGTGGTGGGTAGCCATGCAAATTCCCTCAGCAGGAGCTCTGAGTGTGGGGACGGGCAGAGTTTACCTGCCCCTGGTCCAGAGTGTGCTGGGATTCTGCAGACAGCACTTGGTCCCGGGAGCCGAACCGGAAGCAATGGGAGCTCAACTCTCCCTCCCAGGCTGGGATATAGGCGCTGAGGCCTGGTGTCCCCTCCTTACCTCTGGGCGGGGTCTGAATCTGCCCTTCAGAGACCCCTGTAGTTGGTTAGCTCAGTTGGAGGTCGTGGTGGGGAGCTATGCACATTCCCTCAGCAGGAGCTATGGATATGGTCAGGGGCAGAGTTTACCTGCCCCTGCTCCAGAGTGCCCTGGGATTCTGCAGACAGCACTCGGTCCCGGGAGCGGAACCGAAAGCTGCCTTTGAATTTCTTAGTGAAACAATTCTGTCTGAATAGACAGAGGAAAAACATTACTCTTTGCATCAAATCAAAAATTTTACCTTCATTTCATACTGCATTTCCTTGTTGGGGTGATTTTTTCTGGATGGATAGCTTATCAATACATTGTTATAAACAATGATATCAGGAACTTACAAGTTTATTTGCAAAACAAAGTTTTCTGGTAACTCAGTTAATCTTGCCCAGTAACATTCTCCTTGTTTCGTAGATATGCACAATTATAAATTTTTAATTTAATTCTTCAAGGTTATATAAAAGTAGCAGATAGAACATAATTTTTTTGAGATTTTAATTACATTTCCATTTCCCCTCATTTCTCCCCAAGCCTCCCATCATTATTCTGTAAAGCCAGGCCCTCCCCTGATTTCTGAGAACAAACTCCATTTCAGAATTTCTGCAGCTGACATCTCTCTTGCCTTTGTTCTCTCTCTGGGATGCTTCTATCCCCCCTTCCTCTCCTTCCCTCCCTCTTTCTCCTTTCCCCTTCTTGTTGTCTTGTCCATATCCTTTATTATTATTATAATAAAGTCCTTTTATATAAAAAGAGCTTCTAAGTATCTCCAGCTGCCTCCCTGCTGAGGTTTGAGGTCTCTCCTTTCATAGACACCTGCTGCCAGCTAACCCAGCAATTCCTTTCATACCAGGTAAAATTACACAAAATCCTAACACCCATTACAAGTGTGTGTATATTTGTGTACATGTGCATGCACATGTATATGTATGTTCCTAAATACACAATCTAACCAGACTATATTGTGTTACTTGTATGTATATGTTTTCAGGGCCGACAATTTGGTATTGGATAACCAACTCATGTGCTTTTCCTTGTGGAAGACTTTCTCCTGCTCACAGTATCCTTTAGTTACTTGTTTTTTCTAGCATTATATATTTTAAAACTCCTATTGTCTGGTTCTCTAGCCTGTATTTTAAACACCAAATGCAAATCTCATGTAGATATCCCCCCATTAATTTTTGTGCATTCTTTACACAAAGTATAGTGATTTAAGTTTTAAAAAATTTCACATAGCTTCAGACAGACATTTGGACTCTTGGCCTCTTTGATGGCACTGTTTCTGAAGCTTGGATTGGTGCACATTTACTGGTGGCAGGCGTTGAGATTAAGAATCCTCACCTACACCCAGTTTGTTCTTTCTGCTTCATGCTTGCCAGTAAGATGTGAACACACAACTTCATGCTCCATCCTCTATGCCTGACCTTTCCTTCCATTCTTCCTTACATAATGCACTCTCATTCTGAAACCATGGGGTACAATAGACTCTTTATTCTGTATATTGCCTTGTGTTTTATCACAACAGAAAAGAAACTAATACACTTTTGTTATTGTCTGTAATGTTTTAGAGAACATTTAAACAGAACTCAGCTTTACTTATTTGGGGGAAAGATTAATAAAAAGTGCATGTGGTTGTGTGGGACCCAGAGCAGCTTGCAGGATAGACAGCAGGTCTTTGATGGCACCAGGTGATTCCAGGAAGGGCCCATGAACCTACACCACCCAGAGAGGAGACAGCACCTAAGGAGAAATAACTGACATTCTAAACATTCCCTTCCTGGGATCAGATACAGGTAAACACTAACTCCACTACTAAATGTTGAAACATCCCTAGAATTCAAAGCAGCCAATGAATTTGTAACAGGTCTTCTATCCCGACTTGAACCAGTCCCAGGATATAACTCCACAGCTCTGAAGCCCCTAGAGCACACCTCACAATCAAAACTCTTGCCTGATGCTGCCCAGGGTTGCTCCTACTCCATTGTCAGGTAAGACAGATGTAGTGACCAAAGCTAGCTTGTCAATAAAAAGACTCTTTGCTGTTGCATCAGACCAGTCTCTTGGTGGTCTTTTTCAGGGACTGGATTTTCGGTATAATAGTTGTTAGCAAGATGAAAAGCTGCTGCACTTTTTTCTCATTTTCTGAATCATGCTAGAAATTATAAATTAGACATATAGAAATTGACATTTTTTTCCGGCTGGAATGAGCATCTTCCGCATAGAGATTTGTTGTACTAAATTTTGAATCAACAATACTACCATACCCACAGATATTCTTTAAGTCTTTTGTCAAAATATTCTGGCTCAGAAATTGTCCTATCTAGTAGTATACTCTGTAAAATTAAACCCTGCTCTATATGAAAAACACAAAATGTTTTCTGGGCATAGATTTTTTTTCCATTGTAAGCAGTTGGTCTTTGATTCTTTTAATAGGATTTGAATAACAGTTTTATGTTAAACTTTTATGTACTACCAAAGTATGAACTATGAACAGTGGGAAAATAGATGCCCATTAGATGATCCCAAAGTAGTGACATTAAGATAAACTGTTTGGTTTGCTTACTATTAATGTCATAATTCTTGAGGCAACCATATTAGCTGGCAGCTAATCTTTTTGAAAGCTGATTCAGTTTACAAGGGCAGAAGTCTGAAGAATGTAATTAGATTACATAACAATCCTCAGATGAAATTCCCATCAAAATCCCAACACAATTTTTTACAGACCTTGAAAGAAAAATACTCAATTTTATTTGGAATAACAGGAAAGCCAGGATTGCTAAAACCATTTTGCTCAACAAAAGAACCTTAGGAGGCATCGCCATCCCCAACATCAAATTATACTATAGAGCTACAGTAATAAAAACAGCTGCATATTGGCATCAAAAACAGACCTGTGGATCTGTTGAAGACCATGACATTCACTCAGACACCTATGAATAGCTGATTTTTGACAAAGAGGACAAAAATATTCAATAGAAGAAAGATAGCATCTACTACAAATGGTGTTGGCATAACCGGATGGTAGTGTGTAGAAAAATGGAAATAGATCTGAATGTATCACCTTGCACAAAACTCAAATACAAGTGGATCAAAGACCACAACATAAACCCAGCTACTACTGAACTTGATAGAAAAGAAAGTGGGAGATACCCTCCAATGCATTGGCAAAGGTGACTACTTCCTAAGTATAATACCAGAAGCACAGACACTAAGAACAACAATCAATAAGTGGGGCCTCCTGAAACTGAGAAGCTTCTATAAGGCCATGGACACAGTCAATAAGACAAAATGACAGCCTACAGAATGGAAAGAGATTTTCACTAACTCTACAAGTGATAGAGGACTGATCTCTAAAAAATAGAGAGAACTCAAGAAACTAGAGCCCCAAACCTTGAATAACCCAATCAAAAAAATGGGATTCAGAACTAAAAAGGGGATTCTCAGTAGAAGATTTACAAATGGCTGAGAGACACTTGAAAAAGTGCTCAACATCTTTAGCCATCAGAGAAATGCAAATCAAAACAACTTTGAGATACTACCTTACACCTGTCAGAATGGCCAAGATGAAAAACACAGATGATACCTATGCTGAAGAGGATACAGAGCAAGGGGAACATTCTTCCATTGTTTGTGGGAGTGCAAACTTGTTTAGTCACTCTGGAATACACTATGGCAGTTTCTCAGAAAACTTGGAATCAATCTCTCCAAGGATCCAGCAATACCACTATTGGTCATAAACCCTAAAGATGTACATTTGCACCCCCAAAGCATTAGCTCAAATATGTTCATAGCAGCATTATTCATAATAACAAGAACTTGGAAACAACTTAGATGTTCTTTAACTGAAGAATGGATTAACAAACTGTGTTACATCTACACAATGTGATACTACACAGCAGGAAAAAATAAATGATATCCTAAGATCTGCAGCCAAAAGGATGAAAGTGGAGAATATCCTCCTGAGTGAGGTATCAGAAACCCAGAAAGATAAGCAGGGGTTCTACTCAGTGGACTTAAAGCAAAAGAAAGTAAAGAATATCCAAGCTGCAAACCATAACCATTGAACAGCTTGGGATCTGAAAATTATATTTAATATAGCCTTCTACTGTTCATTTGATCTCAGCACTATTAATTCTACACAATGTCATTGTTACATATTTCTTTCCTTCTTGTCACTGTTTTATATATTTTTTCTAGAAAATAAAGTTCTTTTCTTCCATGAAAAAAATAAAAATAAAAACAAATCTACATTTTATGTAGAAAAGAAATACAAACAAACAAAAAAACCAGTCCCTTGAAATCTACCTTGCAAATTAAATATGTGAACATTCAGCAAAATAATAGCCATCTACAAAGCAGGAAGTAGTGTCCTTCTGGTCACTGTGCCTTCCTGTTTTTTGAGTTAGAATGTCCAGCCTCCAGAAAGATAAAAATTAATCTGTTTTTTAATTTAGGTTATAAGGTTATGATGATTCATTGTTGAAGATCAGGCTGGCTGAAATGTTCCTCCACTGTCTTTTCCTCTTCAACATTGAGCAGGTGAAGATTATTGTACTTTTATCTTTAGAAAATAATTTGCCTATTTTTGGAAGTCTTATCTTAGTTTCCCAAAGTTTACCTTTACAATATTTATACATATGGAAATATTATAACACAAAGATTGATTTCAGAGGTATAATCAAAGTATAGCTAAAATCCATAATCTTACAGATATTTGGTGCTGCTAATGACTGGAAGGCATTGCTTATTGAAAACTACATTGCTTTCCTAATCCTTAAGTTCATGTGCATATAGTACACAGTGGTCATTTATAGAACCAATGCTTATATGTACTGAATTTTAGGCTTGTATGAAATTATGGACACAAATTTATAGGTTTTCATGTTTCATATAAAAACATATTGACTCTACTAGAGATGTAGAAACCACTCAAGAAACTGACAGCCAAATGGAAAATAAAAACCCTTCATTTTGTAAAGCTTTGTATTCTCTGAAAGAGTGAGAAATCAAACTAAGATCTGTTTTTCTAGGTGTTATCTAGGTTCAAGTAAGGAGAACATTAAATTTACACTGAGATCTCTAAGAGCCAGGGGAAACATTCATGACATGTTCCATTTGGTAGGTATCTCAGCCTTGACTCTGTGTAACTAAGGTACACTTTAAGTCTCTTAAAATTTCCTTGACTTTTCCTTTGTTGAATATGAACAGCATTAGTTGAAGTGAACTCTATGATGTCAGCTAGGTGGTCAATAGATCAATTTTGTGAGCAACCAGTCACTGCAACTTTTGTTTTAGATCCCTGCTAACATAAGTATTAATATGTATATATCTCTCTCCTTATGTTTCACTACAGTCTCATAGTTTTTGATTTTAATTTTTTTCCATAAATTATTTTCCTGTGTTTCCTTATCTGAATCTATTTTCTGCTTTTTATGGATACTTGGCTTGGTTTCTGTTATTATAAACAAGTAAAAACATGTAAAACTATGTAGAAGAGTTGTTATAAGGTTTGAAAGTTTATACTCATATGAAGAAACTTTTTGCAGAACAAAATTATATCTATTAACATCCTGTGACTATAAAAAGAAAGTTAAAAAGTCACACCTACACACCCCCCCACACACACAGATACAGAGAGACAGAGACACACAAACAGAGACAGAAAGAGAAAGATACAAGCAATAATGGTCTTTGTCAAAATTTCTGTGATTTCTTTTCTCAAGACATAAAGAAATCTGGATAATTGAACATGTCTGGATATTGTCATTAATAAGCAACGAAAATTAAAAGCTACTTTAATAAAATGTAACTTTTTAAACTCTTAATTGTTATGTTTCTAAAAAATATACTATTACTGGGGCTTTAAAAAGCTTTTTTCCTAGAAATTTTGGTTATAGTGTTACCTTTTAAAAATTGATTCTGAGCTAAAATACTTGAAAATGATTTTAAGGAAAAAAATGTGATAATATAGTACTTGAAAATAAGTCCTTCAAGAAAATTAGATATCAGTCCATACCATTACCATTATACACTTCTTCAAATTACCTGACATTTTCTAGTAAGTGCTAAGTGATGCTTAAATTAATATGAAGCCAGAACTTAAAACTGCTGAATCTGGTCTCCTTGTATCTAAGAAAAATGTTTGCATGTAACTTGTACTTCCTCTGTCTTCTAGATGAGTACTTTACATAAAATTCTTACAACTACTTAAATAATCTTGCTTCTTTTTAATATCAGAGTTTTAATTAATAATAAGTTGAGAAATAAATATTTATTAATCCTGGAAAATTTATTAGTCAGTAATTTACCTGTACATTTGTTAGAAACAATAGTTATCAGGGAGCAATCATTCCTAAATTATTATTTACAAAAAAAAGAGATAGAATCTGAGTAATAGTTATACTTTGACAAAATGTCAAATGCTATTTTCAATTACTACACAATTATGTGCAAACCACAATCAACCCCTGCCCCCAAAATCCATTTTCGATGTTGCCAGAAATACTATGATTGATACACTGATCCTTTCCATAAGGTCTTTTATGAAGAACCAAAGAATATTAAAAATTGTATGCCTATTTATTTAGGCTATATACACATTCTAGGGTATTGGGGCAGATAGCTGCTACAAGACCCTTTGTCCTACATTCTCTTTAGACATAGAAACTAAACTAAAAACCAGTTGGTTAAGAATTAAAACAGACCTACAGTTATGCAAATATCTTGAAATGACACTCTGTAATCAGAGGTTATAAATCCAGATCTAGGATGTACTCCACAGAAGTTGTAAATTCCCAAATGCATTCCCCTCAAGACCTAATATCAAGATTGTAAAACTTCCTTTGTTTCCCTGTTGCACAAATTGTTTGGTTTTATATTTGCTATTATAAGAAAAACCCGGATAGATACTGGGGGAAATGCTGAAATATCAGCAAGGTACAGAAACAAACTATAGCTACTCTTAGGCCTTGAACTCACAGAAATCCAGTAGATCTCTGTCTTTCAAGTGGTGAGAATAAACATGTGTGTCACTACTCCCTGACTTTCATACCTTGGCTCTGTGGAATGACTCTGTCCTCTAATATTCCAGACTGTTTTTATTAATTATACAATATATCACCACAACTCCTCATCCTTCCTATGGTGTTTCTACGTAAAAAGGCACTATGGTCTCTTCTTAGGATCACAGTACAGATCTCGACCTGTCTATAATTATAATTAATTAGAACTTCTGGTACTCTTCAGTGAGGGAACAAAGTTATCTCATCTAAATTTGGTGGGCTCATCTTCAATACTTGCTTAATTTCCAGACACAACTATAGTGGGATTAGGGTATGTTGTAAATTTTTATCCTGTCTAGTAGTTTAATAAAATGTTGATTGGCCCAAAGGCAGACAGGAAGTGTGGGTGGGGCTCCCAGGCTAAGAAAACTCTGAGTACAGGAAAAACAGAGACAGAAGACACAGACTCCAGAGAGACACCACAGGGATGTGACAGAGGCACAAGGAGGAAACAGCAGCAGATGCAATCGAAAGAAGCAGAAATCCTGCTCTGAGAAAAGGTATCAAGGGTATCAAGCTGCATGGCTGAACATGGATTAGTTAGCTTGTAATATGCTTGGGCTCCAGGCTTATCAGCATAAAAATAATACAAGCCTTTGTGTGATTATTTGAAGCTAAGCAAGGCTGAGAGTGGGTCACAACCTCTGGTCGAGGCCTGGAAAGTCCGTGCAGGAACGTATTACAACCAACAACACTTTATATATTTTACATTGTTGCAGATGTAAAGTTTGGGTGAAACATTAGCTATTAAATACTTGCCCATTTTGCTGATAAATTGTGTTTACAATTTATTATTTTTGGTATAGTTGACAGAAAATATATACACTTAGAGTATACAATATGATATTTTAATATGAGAATACATTATTTTCTTAGTTGGGGTTTCTATTGCTGTGATAAAACACCTTGATTAAAAGCAACTTGGATAGGAAATGATTTATTTCATCTTAGATCTTGTCCACCATCCAGGAAAATCAGGGTAAGAACATAGAGGCTGGAGCTGACAGAGAGTTCATGGAAAAGTGTTTCTTACTGGTTTGTTTCTTAAGACTTTCTCAGTTTGCTTCTTGTAGCATTCAGAACCACCAACCCAGGTGTGGCATCACCCGCAATAGTCTGGGCTCTCCCACAAAATACATTAATTAAGGAAATGTCCTGCAGCCTTGCCTACAATGGAGGGATTCTCAATTGAGGTTTTTTCTTTTCAGATGACTCTAGCTTGTGTAAAGATGACATAAAATTATCCAGGACAACAGTGAAAAGAGCAAATCAAGCTTGTCACTACATTGATTACCTCACATTTATGGTTTGAATGGAGGATGTGGGGACACATTAAAAAAAATCTCCCATTAATTTTTAAGTCTTTGTACAATAACTACTATCACTTGTTCAATCCAAGTGCAATTTTAGTAGACATATATTCTTCACCTCTAGTTTGAAATTATGATTTTTTGCAAGAAGAAATTTCCAATTCCAGAGCCTTACATCACCGTGTCTTTATTCTTATAAACACAAGTAAAACTCCAAGTGCTTTACTCCCAGACAGCTGTACTGGACCCACAGACTATCTCAGAGATGAACTGTTACATGGTCAGCTTTTAGATAGGTGGCTGGGAATATCAGGACACATGAGTTTGCTATGAAGGTACCCTGATATTTTCTAACACCCTCATCTTCATAGGATAGTAATTAGACATGATGAATTCTCAGTGCTATGGGGTCAAGGTCATTCTTTTCAGGTTGCTTGATGTGCATTTCATTTCAAAACTGTAAAGTGGGCCTAGAGAGGCAGCTCATTTGGTAAAACCCTTGACGTACAAGCATAAGAGCTTGAGTTTGATCTTGAGAACCCATATAAAAACCCAGGTGTAAAGGTGTAATCTCATAATCCCGGTTCTGAGGAGGTAGAGACAGTTGAATGGCTTCTGAAGAAAGATTTACAGAACTTTTTGCCTCTTTGCAAGTCTAAAGTATATTTGTAAAGCCTAAAGAGCAAAGCAAAGGAAAAGATGTATTTTTAAAATAAAACTGTTTCCACATGTAATATTCTAGTTATAAAAAATTAATTTGTCATAATATAACAATGTTGAATCTGAGATATTTTCTATTTAAACATACTCTCAACATTGTAAACATGAATGTGAGTAGCAGATGAACAAGCTTTGGCTGTGTCTGTTGTACACATTGTGTTTTCTAAGTGTCGAGGAAACTAAAGGACACTTAATTCTTTGATATATAACACAGTAAGTTAACTACATGCTCTTTTGCAATATAAAATATTATATTAGAACTATAATTTTCTTTGACAAAATATTACTTGAAACTATTAAGACTAACTTAGATTGCTTTTTTAAATGATGATTATTTAAATATGAAGTGCAATAATTCATTTTTAATTAATTTATGTTTATATTTTTTATACTGGTGGTTTGCCTACATGTATACATGTGTGAGGTGTCAGAATCTCCGGAACTGGAGTTACATACAGGTCTAAGCTGCCATGTGGGGGCTGGGTATTAAATTTTAGGTCCTCTGGAAGAGCAGCCAGTGTTCTTAACTGCTGAGCAATCTGTCTAGCCCCAAATTATTTATTACTATTTCTTACATCAAATGATTCTATAAAATATCTTGATGGAAATTTATGATAATGAATTGACTGTCTTTCTGTTCAAGGATCATAATATATTTATGTTAACATTTATTTCCTTGTTTATGAGTCTTCATAAATTCTTTTTTCAAAAATTTGAGGTTTTTTTGTTTGTTTGTTTGTTTGGTTTTTGTTTTTAATTACATGTACCCATATGACTCTTTGTGGTTAAGTGTATAGGGTTTCTAATTCCTTGGAAACTAGAGGTGTTAGATTTTCCTGTAGTTGGAGTTGTATGTAGTTTTGTGCTGCTAGACTTGAGTACTGGGAATTGAACTAAGGGACTCTGTGAGAGGAGCAGGTACTCTGAGCTGCTAAGCCATCTTTCCTGTCCTGCTTTCTTATATAATACTTACGATCTGAAATTAGGCCATTTTTATGCAATATATAGACATACTCTTAAGCAAAACAAATAGTAAGCTAAGTGAAAATGTTAATCTTTACATTTTGATGATAATCCAGAACAGGGCTTAGCAAGTGCTAAGTGCCAAATAGCAAATACTTTGCGCCTTTCGTGCAGTGGTGCTCATCACTGCCACAATAATGAGAGAGCAGCCTTCGATAAAAGGGAAAGGCTTGAGGGGACTCATTCAAGAGACTGATTAAGAAAACTGAGCACAGAGCTTCAAGTGACTAAACACAACCTTTTTTCCATTATTAGAATTTAATTACAATGCCCATTACCCTGTATTATTTTTCTTTTGAAACACATGGTGATTTCCTGGGCTTATGACTACCTTCAATGTAGAAATATGTCATCAGCCTCCTCTGAATGGGAAAAAAAGATCCAGTAGGACCGGCATTTTCATTTGTTCTCTTTTCCTTCTTTTGTTTCATGTTTTTGAGATTTGAACCGTGGCCCTTGTGCTTGATAGACAAGAGCTCTGCGTCCACGTTGAATATCTTCACCCATCCTAAACCTATATTTTCAATTTTTTCTGGGAAGAATATGTGGACAAAAGTTTATATTCCACATTTGATTAGCTTAGACACTAAACATTAAGACTATTTAATTTATTATGATATATTTTAAAGAGAGCCAACAACAAACTAAAAAACGACATGAGAAAGATGTAGACATACAAAGCTCTTAGTAAATACAACAGTGCCAGTAGTACTGATGCTTGGTATTGAACACGAAGCCTAAGTTCCATGTTACTATCTTCTCAGCTCCCGAAGGGTTACACTTTCCCCTCCTTTACAGGACACTGGCATCACTTTTACAGGCTAACTTGTAAACTTGAGAGTTTGTGTGAAAAACAGCTTTCTTTCCAATGTTAATTCATACTTTCTTTTAAAGAATGACTTCAGCTTTTAAGCTCCTCCAAATTTTCAGTATGCTTCTTCCTCCAGGTTAGTCAAAATTTGAGTATTACCTACGCCTGTGGAAGCTTAGAACATTGTTCAGCTTGTTTCTTGGAAATTCTTCTTTCCATGGTCTCACTGTGCTGCCCCGTGTGCAGACTGGTATGGTAGTTAGTGGAACACTAAAGAGGATTCTTCTGGGAGTTTCTGTAGCTTGTTCTCAGTGGTGCTGCTCCCTTGTCTCTAGCACTCTGCTCTGAATTCCAGCCTCAGTTTCCCTCTATTGTGCTCTCTTGTTTCTTCTCTTCTCTGGACTTTCAATGCCCTAGGTTTTCCTTCCTTCTCAGGGTAAGAGTTTTCTTCCCAGAAGACTGAAGTCCTTAGGGTTCTCTTCTCTTTATCCCCTGACTACAGACCTGCAGAGATGGCCAGCATCTGAGAAATGCTTTATGTCCATCTAACATCACAGCTGCTCCACTGAGAGCAAATGCCAAGAAGTAGTTGCTTCTCAATAAACATATCCTTGTCTTTAGTGTTGGGCTTATATGAAAATGCTAACTTTTTTGTGGAACTAGGAGCTGGGCTTGTCTTTTCATTTCAGATTGATTATCACTAGACTGTGACACAAACCAGGACCAACACTGACACACTAATTCTCAACTTGTTGGTCTTTCTTTCTTTCCTTCTTTTTCCCCCTCCCTCCCTCCTTTCCCCCTCCCTCCCTCCTTTCCTCCCTCCTTCTCCTTCCCTTTCTCCTTTCTTTCCTTCCTTTTTCTGTCTTTGAGACAGTGAATTACTATATAATGTTAAACTCACAAAACTCCTTGCTCAGTCTCATCTGAGAGCTAAGATGCTCTAAATCTCTATTTGCTTTATTTAAAAAATATATTATCTTTTAAATATGCATAAATAAGTGTAGTTGTTTCTCATATCCCTGGGAGACTAACTCTGCTGCAGGCATTCTGAAGCTAATCCCCCCCAGATTCTAAGACACTAAAGCCCATAAATATTAACATGTCTTATATAAAATGAAATGGTATTTACATATAATCTATGTAAATCCTCTTGTATGTACAAACCATCTCTAAATTATTTATAAATCTGAATCTTACATAAACAGTAAACTAATACTTATATTATGTAGAAAATAATGCTAAGAAAACAAATTCTGCACAAATTCAGAATATAATCAGTGCAAAACTTACAGATGTAGGCAAACCACTCATATACACCACAGCTGTATACATTCTGAATTGTGAAAGCTTTTGTGCTGAGACTTAACAATCTGTAAGATTTAGACTTTACCAAAAGGCATGTCAATTATAGAAGCACATTTCTAAGAATGTCTGGGTTTGATATAAATTATATTAAAGTGCTTTCAGGGCAAATAGTAAATTTGTAACAATGTTTTGATGTTTCAGAATAAGTTGACTTATTGAATTATACATTTGAGTTTTGACATTAACATTGGGAAATATTAATATAATTGATGTTAAGGTATTATTTCCTGTCTAACTTTTGGCAATATTACTTAAAGACTATCCTACCAATCAATTTCACAGGGATTTTTATCAACAACAAGAAGTGGCTGCTTTATTTTTCTCTATCTCTTTGCTGTTGTAGATTATCAACAGCCAAGAATATACTGAAATAACAAAGTAACAAATTGTTTCAGATAAAAATTAAATCTAGTTGAGGAAACAATGCTCAATTTTCCTTTCTAGTAAAAGTCAAAATTAAACAGAAGTTTTTTTTTCTTTTTTTTTTAAGCTTATAATGATTGTGCTTTTTTTTCCAAAGACCTTGAAAAATCGTTATTAGACTGACAGCCATATGGTCACACTTATCTTAATGCTTTCTTGTCAAAATTCAAACCACATAAAGCTGTGAGCGAGAGTTAGAATAGCTGGGGTGAGGGAGAGAATAGCTAGCTTTTAATCAAACTGGGCTGATTCTGTGTTCCCTTGAGCATACAGCTACATGGCTTTCCCTAAGGCGCATCACAAGGAGGTGTATCTAGGTCGAATCTGAGTTCTAGAACATTGGAATAGTTAATAGAAGTTGTCCAAGCTTCACCCAAAATAATTTTCTTAATGACCATCTGTCCCTTTTGTATCCTCTTTACTGAATATTAAGGAAAATTTCTAGGCTGAGGATATTGCTTCATGTTAGAGTTTTTCTTCCCTAGAATTCACAAGGCTATGTGTTCAAACTCTAACAATTACCCCTAATACAAATATGCATACACACAAACAACAACAAACAAAGAAGAAAATCCCTAGTGTGTAGCAGCCTCACATTTGAAAAGAAGGTCTCTGGCTGAAATAGTACTTATTATCCCTCCCAGCAATGAAATATTATGAGGCCAAGAAAAATTTTTATCATGTGTTGAACAAATAAGGTGTTATTATTAACTTCTATCATATTATCTTAATAAATAATGATTTATAAGATCGAGCTATGAAAGTCCTTATACAATAACTAAACATAGTGTATCTATATCATTTTGGATCCAGGCTGATAGCTTGTAGCTTGAGGAGCAGTGGTCAGAAAGTGAAAGAAAATGTACATTTGTTTCATGGGTAAATGTGTTAAATAAAAAAGTCAGAGATCAAAAATACTACTGAAGTTGAGAGAATACAGGCCACACAACTTGGACATCTGTTACTAGAGGTAAAGTATTCAGAACAAAAGATAAAATGTTTCTAGCCACAATGGAACTCCTTAGCTGAACAAAGATACTCTGAAGTTAAAAAAAAAAAAAAAAAAAAGCTATGAGTGTTATATTCCCATCAAGTAGTTCTCCAGATGATCTCAGTCCATTAAGTTAAGAAAGAGGACATCAAGGCAAAACATCAAAGAAACATGACAAAGGCAATTACATCAAAGAAAGCATTAGCTGAAGTTCCTGGCACATTCTTAGCTATTGACTAAGACCAGAAGTTAACTGTACATATTGAGGGAACTGTAACATATACACAAGAATACACACACTCTCACAAACACACATATCTGAATCCCAAATTAAACATTTTTATTTGTTTCGACTTCAGCATAATTCTCAAACTCCCAAGCTTGTTTAAATAGAAACTTGTCTCTAAATTGTGAGGTATTCATTGAGGCATATTTACCAGCACTTAAGTCTACAGAAGGGATGGGCAAGGGAAGGCTTTCAGAGTTTGAGACTGCAGTTGTCTCAGGGCAAAGAACTACAAAATTTCTGCCCAGCAGAATAGCAGACATTGTAGACATCAGCGGCTACTTTGGGTTTCCTGATTCTTTTTTTAAGTAGAATATTTAATTGCAATTTCCATATTTTTTTACTATTTCTATATTGAATACTCAGGGGAGAAAGTAAACTTTTTCTTTTAGGTCTATACATTCTTCAATTTTGAAGTGCCTCATGGACAAGACAACCTGTCTATCCTGTTTCTTGTCTTCAGATTGTCTTTCCTGTTTATTGGTGCCAGCATTAGAAATGTGGTTCTTATAAGCAAGTGTGCAAGGAGAAATGATAGACAATTGATCACCATAAGGACAGGTTTGTTTTTTTTTTTCATAGAAGAGTTAGATAGAATTTTTTTTTATTTTTTTATAGTTCAACATTTATTTATTTATTTTATATTTATCAAGAAAAACAGTAAAATGAATTTAAAATGCTGAGAAGTTAACAATAACTATAAAGAAGATGAAAATCATAAGCATGACTTATCAAGGGTGATAATGCAAATAAGATTGCTAAACATATATTTACTTTGTGTTCAGCTTTCCCTCTGAATTTTTTTTTCCATCCCTGTATATCCTTATTCAAGGTCCCTTCCCCCTCCCACCACATCAGGTCATTTTTTTTTTTTTCTCCACAACTCCCCATCTCTTCTCTGGGCAGGGAGCAGACAGTCCTATGGTCCCACTGACCCAATAATGCTTGGATCAGTCTCCACTCCTGGCAAATCCAGTTTTGTCCCCCCTCCCTCAAGAGTGAGTCAGGTGTTCCTATAGTTGGAGTGGGATCCGAAGGGTCAGTCCAGGGTGTTTCAGATCCCAAGCTATTCAGTGGTTGTGGTTTGCCGCTTGGGTATGCTTGGCTTTTTTTCTTGTTTGTTTGTTTAGAGACCACTAATGAGTGAGTACATACCCTGCTTATCTTTCTGAGATTGTGATACCTCGCTCAGGAGGATATTCTCCAAATCCATCCATTTGCCTGCGAATTTTAGGATATCATTTTTTTCTTACTGCTGAGTAGTATTCCATTGTGTAGATGTACCACAGTTTGTTAATCCATTATTCAGTTGAGGGACACCTAGGTTGTTTACAGGTTCTTGCTATTACAAATAATGCTGCTATGAACATAGTGGAGCTAATACCTTTGGAGTGTGAATGTGCCTCTTTAGGGTATATACCCAGAAGTGGTATTGCTGGGTCCTTGGGGAGATTGATTCTCAATTTTCTGAGAAACCGCCATATTGCATTCCAAAGTGGCTAAACAAGCTTACACTCCCACCAACAATGGAGGAGTGTTCCCCTTGCTCCACATCCTCTCCAACATAGGCTGTCATCTGTTCCTTTTATCTTAGCCAATCTGACAGGTGTTAGGTGGTATCTCAAAGTTGTTTTGATTTGCATTTCTCTGATGGCTAAAGATGAAGAGCACTTTTTCAGGTGCCTTTCAGCCATTTGTAGTTCTTCTGCTGAGAATTCCCTTTTTAGATCTGTACTCCATTTTTTGATTGGGTTATTCAAGGTTTTGGGCTCTAGATTCTTGATCTCTTTATATATCTTAGAGATCAGTCCTCTATCACTTGTAGGGTTGGAAAAATCTTTTCCCATTTTGTAGCCTGCCGTTTTGTCCTATTGACAGTGAAGGACAGCTTTTGATAGATAGTAATCAGTTGTTCACCATCCTGGTTCTTCTTTCTGTCCTCATAGCTTGAATATGTTTATAACCCTGTTTAGAGTTTGATATGACCCTCTAATAAATATAGAACATGGAAACTAATGAATTTTTATATGTATCTTTTCTAACCACTGGGAGGATAGAAAGGAATGTGAGGTGAATAGAAGAGCAGACAAAGCAAGAGAGTAGTAGTCTCCTGACTAAACAGGAGAAAATTCAGCTTGGACAGTTAAAAGAGTCTGAAACACAACTTTCATCTACCCCCTATACATTGTTGGATATTATAAGAAAACATGATGAGTTTCTACTGTTTGACATCTCTGAAACCTCAAAGATAACAGACTAAATTGCCTAGTATTATTTTCTTCATATGCATTTGCAAAGCAGTACAGGAAATATACAGATATTTCACAGTGTGGCCTGATTCCATCTATTTTTTTCAAGTTTATTTTTTTAATCCTCTGATACATGCAAGTTCAGGGATAAAAAAAGTGAAACATAAATTTATCAACCTACTTAGCTTCATTCTTGCTTATGTACCTACCCCAAAATGAAAAAAAAAAAAAGAAGTTCACACAAATAATCTTATACAAATGTCTCTTGACATCAGTATTCCAAAAAAGGAGACATATCTGTCACATGGTGATAGGTGATATCTACTTAGACAAAAACCACTAAACCAGCTGACAATTATGAGCCTTAAAAACACTGTCATAATTAAAAGACCATATGAAAAAAATCATATACAATTTTCAGGGAAAATTAGTGAGTTATATTCAAATATGACTTTCCAGGACCAGGCAATGGTATGGAGCAAAATGATTTATTTTAGTGTTGATGAAGTATTCTAAAATAAAACAAATTGATAAATTGATGAAATATTCTAAAATACAATGGAGGTAATGACCTGGGAATTCTAGATTTATGAAGCCACTGGATTGTGGTATATGAATTAGAACTAGGTAAATTATATCCTATTATAATATACCTTTTTATATTTTGAGGATTAAATGCAAGTGGCAAATTCTTAACCAAATTAAGCAAAAAAAGAGAAGACCTACTTCAATAAAACTAGAAATTGAAACACAAACATTATAACAGATATGAATGAAATTCCTGAAAATTATAAGGAAATACATTATAAATTTGTTTCAATAAACTGAAGATTCTGAAAAGAAACTGGTGAGATTTTAGATAGCAAAATTAAACCTAAATTCAATGAATGATTTTTTTCCTTCTTTATTTTGTATTTATCAAGAAAAACAGTAAAATGAATTTAAAATGCGGAAAAGTTAACAATAACTATAAACAGGAAACTAATCATAAGCATGGCTTATCAAGGGTGGTAATGCAAATAAGATTGCTACACATATATTTACTTTGTGTTCAGCTTTCCCTCTGAATTTTTTTTCCATCCCTGTATATCCTTATTCAAGGTCCCTTCCCCCTCCCACCACATCTGGTCATTTGGATTTGGCCAGGAGTGGAGAATGATCCAAGCATTATTGGGTCAGTGGGACCATAGGACTGTCTGCTCCCTGCCCAAGGAGGGGATGGGGAGTTGCAGAGAAGAAAAATGATCAATGAATGATTTTAACAAATGTATACTTTGTAACTTTGAAATAATTACAAAACTAATAAAATACTCTACCCTTAAACTAACTCATGATTAGCCAAGTAACTTAGTACCTTTTCTCAGAGCAGCTTTTTTGTCTTCTTTTCTCTGATTTTGCCTTGCATCTCTGCTTTGCTTTTTCTCTTCCTAGAGTTTCTTAGTCTGGTAGCCCTGCCCATACTTCCTATATGCCTTCTAACCAATCAACATTTTATTAAACAAGTAAGAGGGACAAATATTTACACAGTACAAGAGCATAATCCCATAGCAGACCAACTCATAATCCTGGCTCTGGGCCTGGGTAATTGTAGCTCACCAACTCTCCCTTGTCTTTACCACCAGGGTGAGCTCTCCATACAGCATTGCCCTGACTAGTTTATCTCTTACAGTGATGAGCAAAACAACAGTGCCACTTCTGCTTTTATGCCCTCAGAATCAGCTATCCCTCACCTGCAACATCATTGCCAGATCTACTATATTCCCCAGGCATGGTGCAAGGACCACATTCCCAAGGCCTCATTGGTTAGGAGTAATGATAGGGGTTGTTTTCTTGCTCTTGTGACAGAAGTGCCAGTTCTTTTACTCATCTAAGGCGTAGAAAGGAAGAGGTGGACATCTCTTCTCTACCCATGCCACCAAAATACAAATGAGAGATTTAGTCTCAGCTTATGTTCTCAGGCATCTCAGCCCAGCCTCCTGCCACAAGGTCAGCTCTGCTATGCTGCCGGATGAAGTGCAGGGCCTGTTTTCCCCAGTATTGTAGCTGATAAAGGGGAGGGAAGGTCAGCTCCCTTGCTAACTGGAGGTGGTAGGGATAATGAGGAGGATATTTTTTCTTCACTCCCACTACTACATCATAGATGAAGGAGTCTGTATTAGCTATGTACCTCTCATGTTCTCAGGGCTGGCTTACCTGTGCCCCTATAAACAATAGATAGCTCTATTGTTGTGCCCAGGTGAGATGCAGGACTTGTTCTCCTGAAAGCTACAGCTGGTGAGGGATTGTGAAATTGTTTTTTAATTAACAGACATGAATGATGAACTCCAGTGTTCAACAATGCTCACATTAACTGTAAAATGAAAATGCTTTCAATAAAATGAGCTCCTTTAGAAATAAAGAAAAACAATGCCTAAGAGAAATTTAAATATCTGATACTTTTAATTCAATTAAGGATATATAATTCAGTGTACAGAAGCACAGAGTGTGTGTGCAGAATACAGGTCATCATTTTACTATTTACTATTACTGTGTATCTAAGCCCGAAAAGAAATCACTGTTTCTATAGGTAGTATTCTTGAAGGAAGTTTTATTGTACATGATTATTGAATGGAAGTTTTATGTCCAGCATGGTGACTGAGCAGTATCATTTCTTATGCAAGCCCCACTTTTACAGTGTTATAATCCCTTGTGCTTTGCAGATGTTTTAGTCTTTACAAACTAGTTTAGTGGTGACCATCTGTTAAGGAAATTCATTGTTACCAGTTTTC